>CABHPQ010163771.1:21939-42274 GCA_902168405.1 Peromyscus aztecus | reverse complement strand
TTTTTTTTTTTTTTTTTTTTTTGGTTTTTCAAGACAGGATTTCTCTGTGTAGCTTTGCGCCTTTCCTGGAACTCGCTTTGGAGACCAGGCTGGCCTCGAACTCACAGAGATCCACCTGCCTCTGCCTCCTGAGTGCTGGGATTAAAGGCGTGTGCCACCACCACCCAGCCCCCTTGTTCTTTTAACTGTGATGTGTTTTTAATTACCATGAGGAATATATATTTTTCAGCAAATGTCAGAAATGCATGTGTTTGCTGCCTAGGATGGAATTTGGAGAAACACAGCTAAGGGGGCTGTTTTATTTTGTTTAGCTAATGAAAATGATCTAAAATTGACTGTGGTAATAGTTGCATTTCTGAGGATATATAGTAAAAGTTGTTGAATTATGAGAAGAAATGCATCTTGCGGAAAATGATGGCATGTGAAAATTGGTGTTCTGAGGCACCGATTATGTGTTTGTGTTTGCATTTAGGGTTTGGTATTAGATAAAGTGGCATAAACTAAGAATATTCAGAAGGTACATTAAAGGAAGAATGTGCTGGCAACCCTCCCCACATATACACACTTACAGGCCCAGGCCCTTAGGGGTGGGTGGGCCCAGGACTTACATTTGCATGTCATCACCAGTAATTCAAGGTTAAGTCCTTATGTCACTGTCTGGTCTCAATGACCTGTTGAGATGTCATTTTCTTGTGTAGCCTGAGACAACCTTTGGTTATCTTGAGAGCGATAGGGATGGGGGTCCCAGGTCCTTACCTGAGTATTTGCTTCTGAAAGTCACCTTCACCATTACTAAGAATTATCTCCAAAATAGGGATCTTTGGACCATTGGCCTCTTCTATGATTACTCTGGACCTATTGTATACCAAGTCCTGTCCTAAGACATTTACTTGTACTGCCTCATACAGTTACTCCTATAAACCCCATGGAGAGTAGACTCTCCGATTGCCTCTATCTCAGCAATGGTAGAAACAGGAGTTCAGAGTTTGTGAGCGGTTTGAGTAAGAACACAAAGGCTAACTCCAGTGAAAACAGCAGCATTCTGGCAGTGTCCTTCAAATTATGTGCTCCAGTTGTAGCTCCAGAAGACCCATATTCATTTAGAAGAACAGTTTCCCAAAAGCTGGCTTCAATTTGATTGTGGACTTGAGGTATTGTCTTCCTGTTGTGGTTTTCCCACAAACAGGCCAGGAATTCCCAGGGTTCATCACAGTGGATCAACATCAGTGTCCCCTACAGACGATGTCCATGGAGAACATTACGGCTTGAAAGATGAATGTGATGTCTGCCACTTACTCATGCCATTTCCTGTCCTAGCAAACACGATTCTCTCCCAAGGTGAATCAAAACCGACACAGGCGGCAGGAAGACGCAGGCATCTACAGGGATTTTTGCTGTCACAGTTACAATTTCTTACCCAAACTCTCCAGGAGAGGCCAAGTTCCCACCTTCTTCACAAAGTTCTCCCTCTGTTCTAAATGTGGGTCCCCAGCAGTATTGGAGCAATTGGCTTTTAAGATGTTAACTGATCTATCTTAAAATAAAAGACCTGATGTCAAGGCTGTTTGAGAAATGAGTTAACCAAAGTTGAACCACTTTTCATTGGCATGGAACTCCTCAGAGCCCCAGACCTTTTCTCACTTGATGGTAATAGCAAAATAGCACCAGTAATCACCTGCAGGCATTTACCACTTTCTCTGTGCCAGGGAATATGGCATGTGTTTAAAGCATTAGTTCATTTTTGCAGCCATCTAAGAAGTATCTGGTGTGATTATCTCCATTTTGCAGACCAGGAAATCAGGGCTTAGAGTTTATAGCCATGCTTCTTTGAACATGCCTGATCAAGTCTCATTTCAGAAGCTAAGCGGGGTAGGGTCTGGTTAGTACTTGGATGGAAGAAAATCCAGGCCGAGGAGTTGAATGACTGGCTGAAGGTACCAAGAACAGCCAATAAAGGGCAGGGCTGGGATTCCTGTGTTTCTGAGTCTTAAGTCTGACCCAGCTTGTCTCTTCCTTAGAAGAAGAGCATGACTGTACAAATCTCCAGTCTTGTTTTCAAGCCTTCTCTATAAGTTGAATGGATGGCATTTGAGAAAGACAAGTGACCTCAAAGGAAGTTGGCCCTGGCCTTCTGTTTCTTTTCCCCGTATAAGGCAAAATAAATACAGGTACACTAAGCAAAGGAGGGGAGGATGCTCTGGATCGAGAAGGAAACAGCTTTCAAGCCTTTGCTTTTGACATGGCCTGAAATACTGTCTAAAGGATCAGGCCACGGCAGACTGATAAAGGCCAAAATGCATACTGCTTCCTTGGGGCTGTCACGGGACCCTAATAGCTTAGTTTTTCACAGGCAAGAGAAGGAGGGGTATGCCTTTCAAATTAGTAGGTCTGTCATGTTCCAAATTGTTTGCATTTCTGAAAATGGGATTTGACTTGTGAACAACTATTATCCAATGCAGGATCTGAAATCTGCCTCTCTCAAGTCAACAGCCTGGTAGTAAGGGGATTCTCATTAAACACAGACCTCTTCCCCAGGGTGGGACTATTGTATCCCCAGATTCCAATCCAAATTGTTTTTGAGCTCTGGAGCATTTGTCAAATTTCTTCCTCATTTCTTTAAGTTTTGGGAGGCATTTCATGTCCTCATTTGAGGGTGTTTCTCTCACAGCAAGATGTCTGTCCAGCAGTAGTGCTAAGTGCCCAGGTCAGCAGTGCAGCACTCCAGAACTTATGGGCAACTCAACTCCTGGAGCTCCACCCAAGACCTAGTAAATCAAAGTATCCCAAGCAGCAGGTGCTCACATCCTCCTAATGCAAAGACCATTTCCCTAGTGGTCCTTATCCCTGCCATACCCACTTGCTCATGTATCCTGCAGCTCCCCAGTTATTCCTCGACTCCATTTTCTTCTCTCTATCCTATACCTACACCAGTTGAACACTGTGTTCAAGAGCATTGTAACTGGTGTCCCCAACCGCAGTCCAGATTTCCATAGTCCAGTTCCCATTGAGAAGTCAGAATGATCTTTTAAGAAGGCAAAAATGACACCCTTGTCTAGGTGTTTGCATTGTCTGTCTCCTGCTCGTGTCCTGTTAAGGTCCGTAGAGAGCTCTACCCCCGCCTCTTGGGACAGATACTGCATTCCTACTGTAGGATTCAGCAGTGGACAGGGAAAGAAGAAGATGGTTGGTTCTGAAAACAGCTTGTCCTGCCCTCCACCCCCAGGGAACAATGTGTCCATTAGCATCAGACATACTCTCAATTCATAGTGCCTCCTCTAGTGGACAAATTCCTTTAGATAAGTGTGACTTCCTCATTTGGACATCCATGACCAAGTTCTGAATAGGTATGACAATACTCAGTGAAGTGTTTGGAGAATTAAGCAACATAATAAATGTGAAGGGTCAGAATTCTGGCACGTAGTAGGGAATTAATACATTAATTATAGCCACCACTTGACCTAGTCACCCAAGAAGTTAATTCAAGGACTCAGCTCAGAAGATTCCTCAGTCCCGCTGCTCACTCTGTGGGGAAAGCTGAAAACAAATTCTGTTCCCTAAAAGGCCAGTTCCCCAGACTCACGATCAACAACTTGACTGCATTTAATCGCCCCAGAAGGACTATATTCCTCCCCATGTACACCAGTGATACTTCCAGAATTAATTTTTCTTGTGTTTTGTTTTTGCCACCTTGCTTTTGTAGTCTCTTTGATGAATTTGCCTTTCCTGAGATGTGTCTGATAGAAGAATTTCCCTAAAACAACAAATAATTGGAAGTGAGCAAAGGCATAGCACATTACCCAATGACTGCCTAAGCATGGACACCACATCCAAGTGCATACACATGTGCACACACATGCTACAAGACACACCTCTACACTAGAGATTACACAGACTTATAGGTACCAGTCAGGGAAGACACACATATAACTGGGTCACATACAAACACTGGGACTCTCTGTCCATTCGTTATTTAATGTTGAGTTTGACAACACCTGGAAAAAGAGCCAGAAAAAGCAATACGATACCTTTTGGTGACTTAAGCGTCGCCACTGCCCAGTCACCATCAGAATTTCCTAAAAAAATAACAATCAAGAGATGCTGATCTGGTTGTCAGGAAGCCCATGCTTGTGGTACCCTCACACCCCTGGTGTTTGCTGTCTGAGCTACAGCATCCAAGGAATCTGGCCTCAGGGGACCCAAGGAACAAGGAGGGAACCAGTGTGAGCTTGCAATAGATATGTACCTGTTCTTCCAAGACCTAACAGGACATCAAGAGACATGCCCTGAACATCCAAGGCAACAGCAGCAGAGGAAGGAGTATTAGACAGTAGTTTGGTTCTAGTTTCAACTCACTATGGAAGGTCAGTTTCACAAGTGGACAAGATGAGGAATTTGCTTCCCATTTGTTGCAGATATTCTTCTGGAATAGGAGGCTGCATCATTGTTCAGTCATGCTCCAAACCCGTCATCAGAGCACGCCCTCCTGCCCATAGTGTTAAGTGCTGCATTGTGTACAACGTGCCTCACCACAATGCCTAAGTGTGAAAGATATTGTTGAAAGAGTGAGAGAATTTACTCTTCTCCAGAGTTACTTTTCCTTAAGTAGGGAAATCCCCCCAAAGCAAAAGGGATCAAGCTTGTTCTCTGAGAATACCATAATGAGTAAACCATTGCTTTACAGAACAGGTGAGGTGTGGGGCTGGAATTTGAGTTATAAATCAGGTTTTCCAAATCTAATTCCAGATGTACCCAGTAGCCCCTGCAGGAGTGGTCTCATTAACAGAGCTTCTCATAATATAAACATACTACTCATAAAATCAACAAATAATGTGAAGAACTCTGAGTGTACCTCACTCCTTCATTAACAGTTTTTTGTAAAATTGAGTTTAATTTGAAGTGGGACAACCTCTGCCTATGAAAGTCTCGTCCCATTGGCTGAAAGCCTGACCCATCAGTGAGAGCTTCTGGCTCTCCTTTTCTTTCCTAGGAACCTACTTGGGCAGACCAAGTCCTGAACACTTTCTACACTATTTCCAGAGACCTAACAGGCTGCCAGCTGGGAGGAGATTCAGGGAAGAGCCTGTGACCGGAACATTATGGAGCACAGATTTGGCCCCATTCCAACATTTCTGGCTGGCCTCCCCAGCATGCCAAAGAACTTCCAAATTGCCATGTACCCCTGGGGACCTGAACCCTGCACCCGCATCACTCAAACAGAGAGGAACTTGGAGTGACAGGAGTGAGTTAAAGCTCATTGCCCTGCCTGCTATGCTTTGCCATGTCTTCTCCCCCCAACCGAGGGTGATCTGGAAATAGGTATTGGACCCCAGATCTTCCTTTGCTCATGGACACCAGTCTGACCACCCTCCAAGTCACAGGCTCCAAGAAAGTCATCCTCCCCATGAATCAAAGTTCTCAGTTTGCCTTTAAGGCAGGACCCAGTCTTTTGTCACCTTTCCCCAGCTTCCAAGCCAGGGTATAGGACTGACCAGGCAGTAACAAATTTTCTTCTATTAATCCATTAACAATGAGTATGTTTAATAAAATGACGGGTGCAAGGGCTCCCAAACAGGTACTACAGGGAACCTCAGAAACCTCGGGCCACAGATCAGGGCAGATGGGAGATAAAGTCGGACTGCAGGCAACTTCCTGTTTATGTGTGATGTCCATTGGGAATTACATAATAGGATGGCGTTTTCCCTGCTCTAGAGATGGGAGTACTCCCTCTCTGAAGGATACCTTCAGGGACACTTCTGCCTTACTAACATTGTGCTATGAAGAGGCACAGCTGTCCTCACCATATACCTGCCCAGTACACGGTGACTTGGGTCATGGAAGGGCAATACATAACCATGTCAACCTATAAGGCTCATTTCTCAGCTACAACCTTGATTGGAAACATCTCCAAACTGTGAAGGGAGTCAGGTGAGTGACACGCCCTCCTTGGTGGATGGTAGCACTCATGCATCTGCACCCCATTTCTTGCAGACTTAGGTGGAGACAGTAAAGCGGCTTGGGCTGGCTTTGCTGATAGTTAAGATTGCAGAAAAGTCATTTGTTGTTTGTGCTCCTTCTTGTTTGTGTTTTTACCAGATCCCTAATGTGAGCTAACTTGCAGCATGTATATCTTTCCCAAACTAATGTAAAGAATATGGATTCTGCTCTCTCCCTCAGATCGAAATGCATGCCTATCAAGGTCCTGATGTATCTGGGGAACTAGTAGGGAGTGACTGGCAGGCAGAGCTTCTGGAAGGGAAAATGTGATGGGCTGTAGAAGCTACTACACATGAAGAACTTTTCCTGAGCTGAATCACTGGCTCCATCTGAGTCATTCACTGTATGTGGTTATGAATTCCTCTACACAGGAGAAACTGAGACCAAAAACCTGATAGTTTCTGAAATCATTTATAATGTTTGAGTCGGGACTTAAAATTCAGTCCTGACCAATTTTAGTTTCATGTACATTCTTCCTTCTCACTGGTCACCTCAGATTCTGACTCGACAGGACTATCACATTTCAATCCACTGGCTTTACAGAGGGCACTGATAGTTTGAAATGCCCCATATGGTGCTGTGATACTGTAGATGGGGTTGGCCAGGTCCATACCTCAGTGTCACCTATAGTCAAGGGACATCAAATTTAGTACCTGGAGAAGAAATAAAATGAACACATGAATGAATGAATGAATGAATGAATGAATAAATGATATCTCATTCCAGCATGCTTTCCCCCACAGAGTCCTGTGTGGCTCAGCACCTGACATTTCCCCCTTGTGTACTAGTCTTTTGCCAATAGCTTAGCAGTGTGCCCTTGGGAACAGGCCAGTCCACTGTCACATGTCTGAGATGACCAAATGGTATGTGTTGAGACCCTGAAGTCTAAAAGAATAAAGTTCGAAGTATGAAAGGGGCGATTTCAATAAAGCAGCAAAAACAGAAGGAGAGACAAAGGCAGACAGGTTTGGGGATCTACATCAGAGTTAAAAAGAAGCTTATGATTTTTTTTAAAATCTTATCTCCCACCAGCACGGGCAGGAGGTGTGTGTGATGTTTCAGCCCCACAGTTATTCTGATAACTAGAAGAGGTGGAATGGTTTAATATTACAATTATAAAAATTAGAGTGCCATTGGGGACCACTCAGTTCTGCTCCTTGCTTATCCTACGAAGTAGAAATCTAGCATTTCAGGGGCTGGCTCCACAGCACACAGCTAGGTAAGGGCAGAGCCAGGACTCGAATGGAGCACCTGGTAGATAAGCATCTGACACTTTGGATATTAAAGCTTTCAAGGTGGATTTATTTTCTAGGGGTCTTTTCTAAGTTGGCAGTTAACACTAGAGGTTGGCTAGGCCTCTCTTGTCTACTAGATTGGAAGTTTTTACACAGTGAGCCTGGCTCCAGGGGGTGGCAGATCATTTTAAACAGCCTGGCCCCTGGGTGGTAATGATCCTCTACTGAAATGCATTTCCCCACTCACACCAAGTCTGCATTACACCTTAACAAAGAACCTTTGAAAGAACATTTATTATGGGATTTGCAGTTCACTGATGCAGGCAGATGCTGGAGTCCTGGGAAGTCACCTTGTCAGCCACAAACTGACATTCACTCAAAGGAGATGCACCAGATCACCCACCACTCAGTTCAATCCCAAGAACTCCACAGTTGTCTAAGGACGGGAAGGGAAGCCTGTTAGCCATTTACTAGACTGGGGCAAAAACCCCAAGAGAGATCCTTCCATTTGCTACAAGATACAAAGATGATTTCTTAAAATCCAGCTAGTCTCTGATTCTTGCCAATGGCAAATTCATTCATTCATTCATGCAAAAAAAACTATTTCAGCAGTTCCTAGTTGCAGAAGAAAGGGTTACATAGGGAGTGTCAAACATATTTTCATATTGAAAATTTCATCCCAAATGCTCTGAGACATTTCTTGTCTAAGCAACCCTGCAGAAATCTCGGGGAGGATCAAGGAGCTGTGTTGGAACAGTCATCAATTATTTACCCTAAGAGCTACTAAGGATCTGGTTTGTGTAGAGGTCTAAGTTAAATAAATGGGTTGCATAGAATAATTTGACCAGTTCTCAAAGAAATAAAACACATCTGGGTTGATTATTTTTAATGTCTAAAGAAGAATCATAAACAACAGATGTTATTTATCACCACATTGCAGGGTTCAGAAAGGGAGGTGGGACCAGAATAGCATTTGCAGGTTGCTGCAGCTGTGTGAGCAGTTAAGACATTCTCACCTGCTCTCCTGGGCAATAGTACGTCTCCCTTCCTTGTAAAATGTGGATGCTTAGGATGCACGTGTTATGCAAGAACAGCGGGGAATCAAGAAAATCAATGGCTATAGAACATAAGAGGGGGTGTTTTCTCTTTTCCCCAGGGGCTGGGGGAGACAGAGAAATAAAGCATGAGACTTGAATAACTTCTGGGGAAAGCTTTACCAGGCAGGAGATTTAGAGAAGCCGGTGTCTGTCTATTAAACATGTGACCTTGGCACTATACACTTGACTCAGTCTCTTATAATTATTCCATCCTGAAGGCCTAGGCAATTGGGGAACAGGAGCTCTTCAACTTCTGATACAAACATTAGTCACCTAGCCTGTCTCTGGCCTTATGTGAGGTACCAATACACTTGTTTTATGAGTATTATTATCATTAGCAACCTTAGATACCACAAATATCAGAGCCACATGGTAGTGTCTGAACTTTGAGTTCTGGGGTTAGGATATTTCATAGCTGAATCAATCAAAGGGTTTCTGTTTTCCCATCTCTACTGAGGGTCTGGTAGAAAAGAAGATGAACAATTGCTTAGAAAAGATAGTATATTTGTGGCATCTTCTACCTGTCCAATGTTTCTTGGGAGCAAAACTATATAAGAATAAATGAGTAAGTCCTGGAAGTAGCCAGAAGAGCAGAAAGAACTCTCCCAATAAATCAAATGGAATTCTAGGCAAAGGGGGTTGTTCTATGACTCAACGATCCTGGTAGTCAATCCTTTAGTGAAGGAGAAGAATCTTCTGTAAGGAGAATATTTAAAGATAATGAAGACCTTTCAAGGAGACCCAAGCTGAGCCTAAGAGAAGATAGAACCAAGAAAGGAGTCAGTCTGCATGGCTGCTCACAAGAGAGTGGGGATCTGGGAAAAAGAGACATTATGAATGATGGGACTTAGCTTGTTTCACTTGAAAGGTCTCTGTTTGCCCATTTTATAAACTGGAAAACTGAGGATTCCTGGGGGTTGAATGCTGCACATGGTAGAAGCTATGTGGTAGAGCCAGGATTTGAGCTCATATCTGTCTGGCTCTTTTCAGTTCCTCAAAAAATAAACTCAGAGAAGGGGCAGGTTAAATGGAAAGGCAGACTTAAAAACCTCTCCTCAAAAACAGGACTAGAAAATGAAACCCACAGGATGTAACAAGAAGGAAACAAATTGTCTGTGTCTAGAGTGAGCTGGAATGTAGGAAGCAGGCACTGGATTTGGGAGAGGACATGAAGAGAAGCAGCGGAGCTGAGGTCAGTTCTTCTGAATGCTGACTTGTGCCATAGTCCAAGTCAGGAGCCTTCAGCTTTGGCTTCACATTAGAAACATCTAGACTTTTAAATTTTCACATACATGGGTGTTTAGTCATATATCTCTGTGTCCCTTGTGCATCCCTGGTACTTGTGGAGGCCAGAAAAGGGTTTCAGATCCCCTGGAACTGGACTTACAGATGGTTATGAGCCACCATGTTGGTATTGGGAATGAAACCAGGGACCTCTAGAAGAGCCACTGAGCCTTCTCTCCAGCCCCGTTGGTTTTTTTCAAATGTCTATGTCTGAACTCCACCCTCACCCAGCTCAGTTAAAATCTCCAAGGTGCACTGGGCCCAGGTACTGTTTACTGCACTCAGGTGATGCTGGATCATCTGCACATTGAGAACCTGAGTTGCCCCAACCAAACACAAACAAGGAACTGATGACTTTGCTGTGGCTGCGACTTCATCCAGTGGAATACGTCTGAGAGCAAAGTGCCATGTTCTGTTCAAGTGGGAGGGAGAGGGGTACTGGGGTGACAGAGGCACCTGCACAGTCTCAGCTCTGTTTCCTGCTCTATTGGCTCTGTTGAATCACCACTTTAGATGAGGTTTCTTAATACAGTCATTGAATGCTAATTGTGTTTTCTTCCATGGATCAGTGAGACAGCATGCTGAAGAAGTCAAATGTAGTATGGCACACTTGGTAAGAACAACATTTCTAGTAACTCTAGAGTCTAGACCACCTTTCCCTGGGAAATGCCACATTCTGAAGGAGAAAGGCTACCTGAGCAAATATTTGTGCTATAAATTCACTTCTTGGAGTTGGCAGGGGATGTGTGGCAAGGGGGTTACCTTGTTAAAAGTTAAGACATTGCTAAAACTAATAGACTAGATTCTATACCTGAGGGTCCTGAGGACTACCTAGGGAAGATGGGGAATGCTAAAGGGGGTTAAACGTAAGTGGACCACATGAGCATCCCCAGGAAAGAGTCCTAAGTAAACAGGTGCCCCAGAAGACCACACTGCCCACACAGCAAGGCAGGACTCAACTGGTTCAGAGGAAGCAACTGGGGGAGTCCTGATTCTAGATAGATAGACAGATAGGTAGATAGAGAGATGATAGATAGATAGATAGATAGATAGATAGATAGATAGATAGACAGATAGATAGATGACAGATTTGTAAATAGACATATATATACATAGATAGATGATAGTTTCATACATAGGTATAGATACATGATACACACACATAGATACACACAAACATAGGCATATACATAGGTAGATACATACATAAATTGGTTAATATATATATATACATATGTGATAGATAGATATATGATAGCTAGATGGTAGACAGACAGATAGATGATAGAAAAGCAGAGAAATAGGTTTAATAAAAAAATAAGAGTAAAAAATAAGTCCATAGGGAGAAACCAAGTAGAGGAGAAGGAGGGAAAAGAAAACAGATCCATGTAGGATGTCCTTACCAACTGCCTTTAAGGAGGCATACTTGTTGAGCTCTTTGCCTGGAGGCTGCTGTTCATATGGATTAGAAATCTGGCCCAGGTTGGGGTATGAATGTGGGTGTCCCATCTGCTGGAGCAGAGGAGAAGTGGGCACTGCATTGTTCATCTGGGTGGTATCTGAAAATGAAGAGAAAGAGATGGTCATAAACAGAGCAGGACCTTCCAACCACCCCCACCGTCATCACATTTCTCTAGCCTAAAACCCTCCCCACACTGTGGACATGAGTGGAAGAGCATCAGACAGAATGATAAATGCCAAGTTTCTATCATTGAACAGCTACTTGTGTTGTCAAAACAGTATCGCCGGGTGGTGGTGGTGCACGCCTTTAATCCCAGCACTCGAGAGGCAGAGCCAGGCGGATCTCTGTGGGTTTGAGGCCAGCCTGGGCTACCAAGTGAGTTCCAGGAAAGGCACAAAGATACACAGAGAAACCCTGTCTTGAAAAACAAAACAAAAACAAAACAAAACAAACAAAAAACAAACAAACAAAAAAACAGTATGTGGGGACAGTAGAGAAATGGCTCAATGGTTAAGAGTCCATTGTGCTTTTGTAGAGAACTTGTTTGATTCTCAGCACCTGTATTTAGCAGTTCACAAATGCCTGTAACTTCAGCTCCACGGGCATACAACATCTCGGGCCAACTCAAGAACTTGTACTCATGTGCACACACTCACACAGACACACAGAGACTCAGAATTAAAACTAAAATAAATATTTTAAGATAACAAAATTTGAGGACTGGGAAAATGGCTGGGTGACATGAGTTCAAATCTCAGCACCTGTGTCAAGGAGGCAGGCACGAACATGTCTGCAAGCAGTTCTAGCACTAGTGGGCAGAGACAGGCAAACCCTTGGAGCTTGCCACCCAGCCTAACAGAAACAACCAACTTCTCCTTCAATGAGAGACTTTATCTCAAAGGAATAAAGTGGAGAGCAGAGAGGTGATACCCAATATCTGGCTTCTGCATGTGTGTGCACTGATGTATAAATCCTGACACACACACACACACTTAAGAACAAACAGGATTTGTGCAACAAGATGTTCAACTTCAGCAACATTCAATGACATATAACTTAGAAGAGCTCCTGGAGTCTATCCCTTTGCTAAAAAGCTGAAAAACGAGAGGACTGTTGTCCACCAGCGATGATGTAAGTGCTGGGAACAGAGGCATCAGAAGCTTGAGATCTGTGTGCAACCTGATCAGCTGCCATACCTGCAGAAATGAGCTGGCATGCTGCACTGACATTTACAGGACATGTATATGTGATGCAGACAGTGTCACCTCTGGCAACCAAGCCTACAGAAATATGTAATTGCCAGAATGTAAGGATCTTTGCTCAGAAATGCTTTTTGCACTATTTCATTGTGTTTTGTTTTTTAATGTAAACTGAAAAAAACTGAATTACTATTATGGGAATTCACAAAAATATTTCACAATATGCATTCATGAAACTGTTCGGAGGAAAAAGGTTTTAAAGTAAATCCACACTACATGTCTAGGAAGTTTCCAGAGACTGGACAGGAAGCACGTGAGGCAGTACAGATGTTATAGTGTTTATCTTACAAAACAAAAGGCGCCTACTTCTTCATGTGAAGGTTTGCGTGCATAGGCTAAGCAAAAGATTATAAAGCACACATATTGAATATTGACTACTTGGGAAGGACTGAAAATTATGGAAAGGGAATTTTCAGAAAGTTCATCTTTTCAATGCATTCTGAGATGAGATATGAAGGAAAAGCAGAATATCAGTCAGGTGTGGCAGATGAGGAAAGGCACTACAGAGAAGTTACAGGCAGAGAAAATAGCAGGCGGCTTTGCCACTGAAGGGAAGATGGCAGGTTCAGGTTCAGGCTCAGAACTGGGAGTGGTCTCGACATGCATGGCTGAAAAGTACAGCATGAAGAAAGTAGAACAAGATGTGGCAGCAGAAGCTGGCAGAGCCCAACCAGCTCATTGGGAGACCCCATCTTCACCTTGACAGCAAGGAAATGAAGTTCAGGCAGAGAGATGGTCAATCCAGGAGAGTCAATCAGGGCCCAGGCTCAACCAGGGAATCTGGTAGGATCTCTCCAGCTTCAGGAAGCACCTATGTTCATCAAGATGCACCCTGCTACCTCGTGAGATTCCATTAGCTGGCATTCACACTCACTTCCCAGCTTCTGCAGCTCTTGGCTGTCGACAGCTCACCCAGCTATGGCATGCAAAGGCTTGCTCTCAGCTGATGGGGCCGCCATGCTGGGCTTGGTACGTTTCACACACCTCACCCTCAACACCTGGGTGGTCTGTAACCAGTGCCCCCTGTCATTCAGGTGCAGAGTACAGCCACTTGCTTCAAGGTGGGGCTGACTATGGAGAGACAGTGGGTGCTCAAGAACTCACCCTGGATTGGGACAGGTTTAGGACTGGGGTTTTCCATAAAGGGTCAGATGGTTTAGACTTTGCAGGTCTCTGTTGCAACTACTCAGTCTGCCAATGTAGGGTGAAACTAGCCTGGATATTATACAAAGAAACATCGTGTCTATTTCAGTAAAATTTTATTTTCAAAACCAGGTGACACCAGGTTTGGCTCAAGGTCTTTGTTTGATTGTCCCTGTCTACACTTTACCTGACACTTTGATTCTTGTATGACCACTGTGTTCCATTTATGTTTCCCGGTGCGTGCGTGCGTGCGTGCGTATTCTCTGAAAAGCACTCACCAAGAGCCATGAACTGAACTCCTACCTCAGGCTCTGCATCTAAATGATGCAATTCATGATGCAATTCATGATATGTATGGATATTTTTGTATTCAGAAACCAATGAACCCAGTTGTAAAGAAACAGGATACCATAACTGCTCCATAAGTATAGGGAATATGTTTTTATCACTGCACATGTCTGGGCTATCACATAAACCCAGATGTCTAGAGGGAGTGCTGTGAAGTGTAAACCATCTAATCCAGCCTCAGGCTGGCATCCAAAGAGGTAGGGTATCCTGCGGTAGCTTTTGACTGACCCCCAAGACAAACAAGTGATGAGAGGAAAGGTGTTGATGAGATATGGCTCTCACTATGCCCTGGACCCTGAGATGCTCCTACATTTTCCTATGCAGATCCCACCTCCAGAGGGTATGTCTTCTACCCCTGGAAATGTCAGGCCAAGCAAATATTTTCCCAAATGTTGGTCCAGTAGAAAGAGCCTCAGCACACATTGTCATCGCCTGATACTCTCTGTGTTTCTTTGTATGTGTGATGTGACTTCTTTTATTGTACAGCCACTGTGTTTATAAATTTAGAATCACCATTTTCTTTAAAATGTTTCTTCATTTCCATCAGAGTCATACGATGAGCTGCCAATCATATTAACTGTTTGAGTGTGGGCTTGCCTAGAAATCATGAGATAAAGCCTTAAATGTAAGCACATTTGCGTATGATCTGAGGAAACACTTGCAGCAGAAGGGCAGGAGACACAAGGAGGAAATGAAGCAAAGAATGTGAGACTGACTTTCTCGGTGGTGAACTGGTTGAATCCCGTTCTGGAATTCTACTGCATGGTGTTGAGCGTCTCCTTCACAATATGTCACCGCAGGAACAATGGGGCTCCCTTTGTATTTACATAGCAAGTCTTATCCATTGCTGGTTGAGGATCTTTCTTAAAAACTCAACTCTCAGGTGGGACTTAGGTTTGTATCAACATGGCAATTCTCTTGCCCCTGCCTTGCTACCAAACTGCGTTAGAAACTTCCAGGTGGAAAGCAGCAGGGGAGGCATAGGAGAGGTTTGCTGACAAATGCGAACATGAACTTTTATAGCCAAATAAAAGGACTAAATTCTGGTATTCATCTCATAGTAGGGTGACTGTTAACAATAATGGATTATCTAGCTACAAAACCTAAGAGAAAGGATTTTTCATGTTCTTACCATGAAGATATGATAAATGATTGAGATTACAAATATGTTGATCACCATAATTTAATTGTTACATGATGTAATCCATGTATCAGTGTAACACACTTTACCCCTGGATATGTATAATCATTATGTGTCAATTAAAAGTAAGATAAAATAAAGCTTCAAAGACAGAATGAGTGGTGCATAAGGGAAGCCCAAGGACATAAGGAAACTGACTAATGACTCAGTGCCAGGTATTTTGTGCCTCCCACTGAAGAGATCTCAAACAGTAGCTTGTCTAGTTAGAGCTGACACCCTCAAAGTCAGTCTTCTGTCCCCTCTGTCCCTGCATCCTGGACCCTCAACACTATACGCAAATCCTATTTCTAAGCTCACCAGGGAATGCTAACTACTTCATTAAAGGAGGAAAGAGCCTGTAGAGATGTTCCTCACAGGACATCTTGGGACAGCTTTTACATTATTAAACAGAATACTTAATATTCCTTTACAGAGCATTTGCTCTTAGATTATTTCTGCTAAGTTTTGTGCTACCTCAAGGGCACTGAGTGGTTATTGAACGTAAGTAGGTATGACGGAGAGGGCCCACCAAATGAACCCTCTCTAAAGAAGAAATGAGGCTGCCCCGAGTCATGATTCTGCTTCACATTCAGAAACTTAGGAAGTGACTTCCTGGCAGACTTAGATAGCCATTTGTGCTAGCTTCCAGGCACCAGATATTCAGAAATATTAAAATTGTAACCCTCAGGGAAGCCATCAAGAACTGTTAAACAGACATTTGTGGCTGGGTTTTCCTAGACAAAAAGATAGGTTAGACCTCATAGCCTGCTATCTGTTAAGTTCCCCCAAATGTACCTAGCAAAAGAGACCCAAAACAGGCCTATGAAAGGAAACCCCAGGCTAATGTATAAGAAAAACAGACCAGCAGTGTGAAGAACGCAAAGCATGGGAGATTATGGCCAAGATGAGAAAAGAAGTATAAATGTGTGCGTACTTATGTTATCTCTAGCTGTGTGTGCAAATACACACTTATCCTACATCTATGCTGTATGCAGACATAATTTCTTTTGCAGAGTTATGGCCATAGAGGAACCCAGTAGCACTAGTGGTGTCTTTCTCATGGAAGGGTGATTTGGTTTCTCTTCTAGCTTAGTTCAGAGAGATCTCATGCACCTGCATAAGAACAGACTCTGTCCAACCCAACAAGAAAATTCCACACCCTTATAATGTTACAGCTCATTATAGCCCTTAAAAAGACTACAGAGCCTTTGCTGTTCTATGATGTTAACCATATTCCATCAACAACCTCCATTAGCATGCAGGACGCCATTGACACCCCTGCACTTTTCTCCCAAGACAGAAAGGGCCCTAGTGTACCTGACAGTCATTTTTAAAGAAAGCTGGGGCATAATTACTCTAATTGGAGGCATCTAGTATTCTTACCCTGAGGTAACCATCTTGGAAGTACCATTATTATGTGGTATATCTTAGTCATTCAATAGAAATAAAGTGCATGCAATTCAGATCACGCCAGTTAGGGTAAAAAATGCTCAGTTACAAGCACAGAGAGGGTGCTCTGAGCTTCTGTGTGGGAGACAAATGATGATCAGTGGTTCATTTGGATGGAATGACAACAGAAAGAGCCCCAGAACATTTTGTAGGGAGGAATGGCATGGAAATATACGAGAGGGTCCAAGCCTGCTGCTTTGATGATACTCAGGAACTAGCTTCTCAAATGCTATCTCCCTGGCTTGCACTATCATCTCTACCAGCAAGGGTTGTGTGCATGTTCATGTTGACATGCAGGTGTGGGTGTACATGGAGAGGCCAGAGGTCAGAGGTCAGCATCAGGTATCATCATCCACTACTCTCTACTGTACTTGTTGAGACAGGGCTTCTCACTGAACCTGGAGCTCGTGGATTTGGCTTGAGTGGTTGGCCAGGGCATCCTGTCTCCAGCTCCCCAGTCCTGGGACTGTAGGTTCGTTCTTCTCAGCCCATATTTTCTACTTAGAGACAGGGAACAGACTCAGGCCCTGGTGCTCACATGGTAAGCACTTCCTTGACTGACAGTCTCCTCAGCCTCTGTTAACTTTTGTTGGAGGATAGATGTTTAAAATTTTTCTGTGGATGAATGTTTTGTCTGCATGTATATATGTGTACCGTGTATATGCCTCATACTCAAGGAGGCCAGGACAGAGTGTCAATACCATGGAACTGGAGTTACAGGCAGTTGTGAGCCACTAGGTGGGTGCTGCAAATCAACCCTTGGTCCCCCGAAGGAACAAGTGCTCTTAAGTGCTGAGCCATCTCTCCAGACACTAATGTAAGTAGTTTTAAATCTACTAAAATACTTACAGTAGGGTACAGAAACATCCACTACTGCCCTCGACCCAGTTTCTTTATTATGAACATGTCCTTTTGGGATGTTTTCTTATAATCAATGAGCCAATATTGATAGGTCACTAACAAAAGCTCACACTTCATTAGGGTTCCCTTCACTCTTACTAATGTCCTTTTAGAATCCCATTTCAGCACCACACTAAACTGAATCATGTCTCCTTCATCTCCTTTGGCCATGACAGTTTCCTTAGATTGTGCTTTTTTTTTTTTTTGACACAGTATTTCTCTGTGTAGCTTTGCACCTTTCCTGGAATTCACTATGTAGCCCAGGCTGGCCTTAAACCCTCAGAGATCCGCCTGCCTCTGCCTCCCTAGTGCTGGGATTAAAGGCATGCACCACCACTGCCCGGCTAGACTGTACATTTTTTATGTCTTTGATGGTTTTGAGGATCATGGTCAGGTGGGCACCTTGTCTAATGTCAATTAAAAGAAATATGTCTCGTGTCTTCCTTGTGATTCAGTCAGGGTTCTTGGCTCATGGGAGGAAAAGCACAGAGGCAGACACTGTCATCATAGCACGTCAAGGATGCACAAGATGATGACTTATTGCTGAGATGTTCCTTTTTATAACCAACACAGTTGGCAGTGCTCACTGGGCTTCTCCACTGGTGACCTTCTCCACCTCTCCTCCTTTTCATGCCCCCTTTTCTCTCTGGAAGGAAGCAGATGTGCATCGTCGACACCCGAGGAGCAGGAGTGAATGCTGCACCTCCTCAGTGGAGATGTGATACACAAGGCATTTGGAACTCATCTCATTCTCCATTCCATTTTCATTCCTATCATTGCAGACACATGAAGTGTCGCATGCCTTGGGTTATACCACAAAATACTTTGCTTTGTTGTCTTCCTCAATTTGCCACTTTGCTATACTTTCATCTTTTTATGTTTGGGGGGCATTGTTTATTTCTTAGTAATGTAATATATTTCTAGGATCATGTTATATATTTCCTGTCCTGGCCCAAGAATCATCTATCTCTTCAAGGACCTGGTTGATTTTGCTGGAAAAAAGTATTAGACACCAAAATTTGTGTATAAGGGAGCTATGGTTACTTTTCATATCACTCTGATGACAGAACAAGAATATTTCCATGTGTGAGGACATAGACATACACACATATCTATAGATATCTATATATGTAACCACCTTTACCAGTGTTAGCCTGTGCATGCATTCATTCTGATGTCCCTAACTATGATCCATTGTCAAGTGCATCACCCTACCTGCTTATCTTAGCTCTCCACCCTGACATTAAACCTGACTCCCACTGCCCTCCATTATTGATATATGGATATATATAGATCATGATATATTATCATATATATACATATATATATGGCAATGCTACAATGGACGTGGATGTGCAGGCTCTCTGGACTGTAGATATCACTCTGTGTGCTGTGAATGTGTTGCTCTGATTTGGTTGATAAATAAAACACTGATTGGCCAGTAGCCAGGCAGGAAGTATAGCATAGGCAGGATAAGCAGAGAGGAGGATTCTGGGAATAGAAAGGCTGAGACGGAAGTCACCAGACAGACACAGAGGAAGCAAGATGTAAAGATACAGATAAGCAATGAGCCACGAGGCAAAGTATAGATTTATAGAAATGGGTTAATTTAAGATGTTAAGATCTAGCTAACAAGAAGCCTGAGCCATTAGGCCATACAGCTTTAATTAATATAAGTCTTTGTGTGTTTATTTGGGTCTGAGCGGCTGTGGACCCGGGCAGGGCTGGAGAAAACTCCAGCTACATCTCTGTGGCATGCTGACCTTGATTTCTTTGTGTTTATACCTGGACTAGTAGAGCAGGATCGATTTTAGTTCCTTTTTTAGTGTCTTGAGCAACCTCCATACTGATTTCCAAAGGGGCTACACCAGTTACATTCCCACCAAACAATGAGTAAGGATTGCTTTTTCCAGCATCCTCACCAGCATTTGCTGTTGTTTCCTTGATAGTGAGATTCTGACTGGAGTCAGATGGGATTTCAGTGCAGTTTTGATTTACATTTCCTTGATGGCTATGGAGACCAAACATTGTTCATACATTTATTGACCATTTACTTTTTTGAGATTATAATATGATTATAACATTTCCTTCCCTTTTCTTTACTCCAAACCCTCCCATATAACCCTCCCCTTCAAATCCATAGCCTCTTTTTTCACTAATTGCTACTACATACATATATATGTATACATGCACACATAATACACACACACACACACACACACACACACACACACATATTCCTAAATATAACATGTTCAGTCAATATAATGCCAACTCTATGTGTGTTTGAGGGCCAACTGTTTGGCACTAGACAACCAATTGGTGTGCTCTTCCCTGGGGAAGACTACCTCTCCCCAGCTTTCCTCAGTTACCTGTAGTTCTTCGTGTAGGTGTGAGGCCTCATGGAGTTTTCCCATACACACTTTGGCATGTCCACTGGTGTCTTCCTTGTTCATCTCATATTTGGACAGTCATATTGGTAACACTTCTTTTGAGAACTGTCCAATTAATTTGCTGTTTTATAGATCAAATTATTTGGGTTTTGGTATTTATTTTTATTTTAGTTCATTAATGTTCTATATGTTAATGCCTTGTCAGATGGAGAAAGGGTAGAGATTCTCCCCATCCTTTGGGCTCTCTCTTCACTCTGCTGATTGTCTCCCATGCTGCACAGAGCTTTTTAATTGGAAGCCATCCCATTTGTCAGGTTTGTTATTGAGCTCCTGGAGTCTTTTGCCTGTGCCTGTATCTGGAAGTGTTTTTTCTGCTTTGCTCCAGCAGTGTGGAAGTTTCCCATCTTACATGGAAGTCTTTGATCCACTCTGTACAGGGAGGGGAACAGATATCGAAACTTCTACACATGAACATATGAAGATCCACTTCCCTGGCACCATTTGTTGAAGGCATTTGGCTAGTTTGCATTGTTTTCACTTTTGTGAGAGAGAGAGAGAGAGAGAGAGAGAGAGAGAGAGAGAGAGAGAGAG
>CABHPQ010163771.1:0-21929 GCA_902168405.1 Peromyscus aztecus | reverse complement strand
AGAGAGAGAGAGAGAGAGAGAGAGAGAGAGAGAGAGAGAGAGAGAGAATTATTATTTATTTGCTCTGGAGAATCTATGCTTGGCAGATGCTGGGTAGACCTAGGAATTTAGGGTTTATGAGGAGGTGCACAGCCAAGGGAGAAGGGCCATAATGACACTAAAGATGGAGAACAAGAAAGCACCGCCCATACGTAACAAAGATGGAGAACAGGAAAGCACCGCCTACACATAACAAATACAGAAGGTAAATGAGACACGAGACAGTCTTCAGGTATGAATCCATCCACTTTTCCCTGGAACCTCTATGTATCTACATATTCTGCCCCATTTCACAGAGGAAGAAATCATGGCACAGGGAGGCTTTGCCCACATGAAATCCCGCAAGAGTGGTGGAGCTATCCTGAACCTAGCAGCCTGACTCCAGGAATCCATGGTCTCAGCCATTTCCTTACTGTCTCTCTAGAAGCCGACATTTGAATTTCTGACATTTAAATGTCATTTTACAGCTAGATAATAACCAGTTTTTAAGCCAGGCTATTATCTTTGGAGGGTATCCACCCTCCAATTCCTTC
Source organism: Peromyscus aztecus (assembly GCA_902168405.1). NCBI lineage: Eukaryota > Metazoa > Chordata > Mammalia > Rodentia > Cricetidae > Peromyscus > Peromyscus aztecus. Next base: position 21,357 of record CABHPQ010163771.1, on the reverse strand, counting down.
ATCTCCACTCACTAGCATATTAAAGGCAGGACAACAGAGTTTCAATGAAGATGGACCAGAGAAGAAAGACACCTAAAGCTCAGCTGCATTGAGTCTTGAAGGGCCTAAGGGTGAAACAAGAGAGACAAAGAAGACTAGATTCTGTCACGTGACTTCCCCATCGTCGAACTTCCAACCTTAGGTAAAGGGGGGATGATGGATGAATTGAGGGAAACGTCAGAGGGAGGTCACCTGCACAGCTCTTGTTTGGGATTCCAGGGAGGGTTCACAGATAAAAGCTCTGCACTCTTGTGGATAATTAATATAAGAAACAGTGGTATGGGGCTTGCGAGATGGCCCAGAAAAATGCTTGTTGTATTAGTACGGGGGCTTGAGCTCAATGTCCCTGAACTCACACACAAAGCTAGGCGTAGTAGCAGCAGCTTTAAGCTCATCATTGGGAATGTGGTGACAGGACAACTCTGTGTACTTGCTGACTAGTCAGCTAGCTGAATTAGTGAGCTCCAGGCTCAACGAGAGACCACCATACCTTAAAAAATAAGGTAGAAAGTGAATGAGGAAGTTACTTGACATTAACTTCTGGTTTCCACATGTACACACATGAACCACCATCTACACACACACACACACACACACACACACACACACACACACACACACATGCGCACGCGTGCGCGCACGCAATACAGTGATATAAGCTAAGCAAATGATTGCCTAGTTGGCTCAATGATTCTGAGATAGCACATAGCCTGAGATCTCAGGTTTTACCTCAGAAATCGGTCATTGAACCGGACACACACAGGCAAATAGAGTGAACTTCCTCCCATTTCACCCTTCCTCTCCCAAGCACATGTAAACCACAGTCCACTCAGACATAGGTCATACACTCCAAAAGGCTAAATAAAAGGCACATTAATCATGTAAAAACATTTCTCTATATTATTTAATATCATTTTATAGATAAGGAAATCAAAGCTCATATAGAGGCTTGGGTAGATGGCTCAATAATAAAATGCCCGTCATGCAACCATGAGGACCTAAATCCAATCTGTAGAACCCATATGAGAAAGCCAGGTGTGGAGGTGCACTTGTGATTCCCAGTGCTGGAGAATTGGAGACAGGTCCTGGGACCTCCTGGCTGGCAAGTGTAATCTATTTGGCAAGTTTCAAACCAGTGAGAGACCCTATCTCAATAAAACGATGAACGTTACCTAGGGAATAACACCGAACATATACTCCACATGCACACATCCATGTACCCTCACACAAGCACACACAGAGGAAAGAAAACAAAAAGCTCAGACATATTCAATGACTTGGCCAAAGAAAACCAGCTTGTCATGACAGCAGCAGGATTTCCTTCCAGGTTTGTCTCTGCAGTGTTTCTTCCACTGAGCCAGGCTGCTGCTAGCATAGCACTAAGCCTTCTGTGTGACTAGAAAGGCTCCTGTCTCCAGTTCCTTTCCTTCTTCACGTAGTGTCCCAGTTAGAGGAGAAAAGCCATGTCCAGACCCATGCCCTGCCCAGATCCATGCCCTGTCCAGATCCATGACCTGTCCAGACCCATGCCCTGTCCAGATCCATACCCTGTCCAGACCCTTGCCCTATCCAGATCCATGCCCTGTCCAGACCCATGCTCTGTCCAGATCCATGCCCTGTCCAGATCCATGCTTGTTTCTTCCTTGATCCAGATAGCAGAGTTCAAATTGTACTCACAGAATGAATGAGTCCTCCATTCTACAAAACCCAGTGTCTTTGTGGAGTTCCCCTGTGCCCTTGTCTCTTCATTAGATTCACACATTCATTCCTTGGCACAGAATTTAGTATTTCTGATCTTCCAGGGTTTGTGTTTTGTGGGTGGGTTCTAGCTTTATACTATACTCATAAAATTCTTTTCAAACCTTTCCACAGTTGAGAAGGACAGTGTTTTTATCTGACTCCAGAGGCCATGGTTCCCTTCATTCCCACCCTTTCCAACACACAAGACTCAGACTTTGGCTTCTGTATAGGACCATGGAGGATAATAGAATGACACACGAATGCACTTTGGGAGGCAGTTCGAGATTCGAACTGTGGCTTACTCATCTACCTATAGCACCTTTGATATGTCATAAAGTGTTTATGGACCTCAGCCTTCTAACCTCCAAACTGGGGCCATAACAGCTCCCTCCTGAGATGCTGTAGGGATTACAGACATGAAGCAGATGGGTTTGGTATCACAGGTGAATCATTACAGGCACCCCTGACAGTAACCAAAGCTTTATTGCCTCCAATTACCCAGAAAATCAAGGCAACATAAAGAGGCCATGAGAAGAAGGATGTTAGGTTTCAGAATGCTTAGACACAAACCAGAATTATTTTTTCAGCTATGTCAAAACTGGACCTTTGTGAGAGAAAGGTCAGGAGATGTCCCTGCAGGCACCAATTGCTCAGGTAATTATCACAACAACAGCAAAGAGAATGGACATTCAAAGTCAGAACAGAACCCTGGCTTTTAGCTCTGCTTTTCTCCTCCAACCTTTCCAAATCTTTATGCCTAACATCCTTTTAAGGGGAAAACCTGAAAATTATATTATTTGAAATACCGTGTAGATTTGTCTTTGGCCACAAGCATGGAAAAAAAGCTAGTCAAAATTACCCTGAATTTGTGAAAAGAGGAAATAGCAAGCTACTCTCCCACCAGAAAATATCCATGCAAAAAGAGAACGAGTCTCAGTAGCAGAAGGAAAAGTACCAATCACAATGGAGGAAAAAGAGAAAACACATAATCGTAAAACCTGTGGCAGAAGCAGCTCATGTTGCCCTCACGGTTACATCTTCACATTATGCAAGCACTTATTTTTATTTTGACCACTTAGGAAGGGAATATTTTAAACCTAGAGTCGTAGGGTATTTATTTAGTGTTCACTTGTGACCAGTTTTATGTCAGTCCTGGAGAACAGAGATTCATGTCACTTTCTGGGATTGTACTTCAAGTAAAGAGAGCGCAGAGTTGGAGGCACATGGGCTACATGATGAAGACCTGATTGATGGCACAAGTTATAATCCAGACAGTGAAAACTGTGACACAGCAAGAGCACTCATGAAGGTGCAAGAGAGGAGCTGGAGAGGAGGCTTGGTGCTTACGAGAACCTGGGTTCAGCTCCCAGCACACACATGCTGGCTCACAACCATCCAGTTCTAGGGCATCCAATGGCCTCTTTAAGCCCCTATGTGCTCCTGCATGCAAATGGTGCACATAAGCTCAAGCAAACAAACAAACAAAACACGCATACACAGAAATAATTTTTTTTTTTCGAGACAGGGTTTCTCTGTGTAGCTTTGTGCCTTTCCTGGAACTTGCTTTGTAGACCAGGCTTGGCCTCGAACTCACAGAGATCCGCCTGCCTCTGCCTTCCAAGTGCTGGGATTAAAGGCGTGTGCCACCACCGCCCGGCCCAGAAATAATTTTTTTAAGTGCAAGAGAGAGCTGTGTAGCTTGGCTTCACAAGATAAAGAATCTTCTTTGTCTATATTCTAAAAAAAACAAACAAAAAAAAAAAAACCCACACACACACAAAGTAACAAAGACAGCAAAAACAAGAAGAGATGCTTAATTATAATATGAAGTACCATTGTGTATATGCTTAAGGAACTCAGTTACCATTTCTTGCCACAGTGTGTTGTTATCACCTCTAAGCAGATTGTCTTTGCCATGCGATCATGGGAATGCTGTGGAACTGATGTTGGAATTGATCCCTCAGCAAAATGGCATTGAGAGGTAATGAAACCTCTGGAGATGACTAGAACACTAGGATGCACTAATGAAGGCCTCATGGGACTGTTAGTTACCATGAGAGAGGGCGTCTGCCTCTTTGGTTTTGCAGGATTTGTCTCTGCACACATCTACTCACCCTTCTGTTTCCTGCCATGAACAGATATGACACGATGCCTTTGCCAGATAGAGCTGCCCAATCCTGGGCTGCCAGCCCCTGAGCCCTGAGATAACCCGTCGTCTTTCCTTTATAAATTACCCTGTCTGGGGTATTTTGTTATAGCAAAAGGAAATGGGATAAGACAGGTATTTAACTTGCCACTGACAGCTCAGAACCATCACGTGCATACAAAGGATTGTTCAATGCTCATACTAGCCATCTCGGCTAGCCTCATGATAGAGTTCTAGAAGTGGCCACTTGTCCCTTTGCTCATCAGCCTCGGAGTGCTGTGATTTCATTTCATCTCTTCTCCCTGCACCCTCTCCTATGACTCTTCTTATTCTGCGGTCTCCATTTGTCCTGGCTGTCATTGTCTGTCAGCCACAGGAGCAAGCAGTAGCCGATCCTTTTGACCTTCTTTATTTTAAGCTTTAATGTGTTGTGGGACTAGAAATCGGGTGTCCACACATGTTAGAACAGATTACAAAGGAACAATTAACCACATATTAAAAGGCCATTTAGTTCATAAAACGCTCTGCTTTGTGTTTGTGAAACTAATGCTGAACTGTCTTTTACCTCTTGGCTTGAGTGTCACATCCTCCAAGAGACCTGCCTCGCTTCCACAGCATCAGGCAAGACAGTTTTACATTACATTAATATTTACATCAATGATATATGTATATGACATGCATATGGCAGTGATCTTATAAAATATCACTCAGTAGTGTTGTAGTCATCTTTGTATAAGTATACACAATGATATTTGCACATCAGCAAAATAGCCCAACAGTGTGCTTTCTAGAATGTATCCCTGTTGCTGAGTGATGTGTAACTGTGCTCTGTGAGCCCCTGATTAGCCTGCAAAGGCTATGTAACAATGGACTATAAAACTGGATGGTGCTAACTGAAGAAACATATTGACCTCCAGTTCTGGGAGCTAGGAGTCCAAGATCAAGATGTGAGCAGATATACTTCTTCCTAAGGTTGGTGAGGGAGAGCCTGGATAGACGGCATCTTGATATTCCTTGGCTTATAGAGAGAAGCTTTCACCTTTCATGTTATGCACCTGCTTCATCTGAATTCCTTGTTTCAGTGAGGGCACCAGTCTCCAGCAGGGACTCATCTGCAAGGACCTTGTTCTCAAATAAGGTCACATTCAGTGACATTAGAAACTCCACACTTCTATATATGAATTTGGACAAGTATAATTCAATCCAGAAGTGCATTTTCTTCACTACTCACTTGACAGCTCTTTTTCCCATACCTCTTTGAGACCATGGAATATGTCTGTTTTCTTCCTCACACCTGCCCTGCCCTAGCTTCTCACATGGAACTTAATTCTCTTATAGGGGAGAAAGGGAAGGGAACTATTTTCAGATACCTGCTTTGTAACAGGCAATATTTCAGACACTGTGTTTTACCTCAAAGTCAGACTTTGCTCAAAGCAAACTGCACAGGGATTAATACATTGTTTTAGCAATATAGGAATTTGGGATGCTCTGACTTCTTTTTCTCTTTTTTGGAGTATGTGCATAGTGCATAAATCCTTTGCTTATGGAGCATTTGATGCCTAGGACTGAAAACGACAAGAACAAGGAGGAAAGGGGAAGATAATAAAACAAATGAGAAAACCCGACTTAGCTTACCCAAAAAGCCTGGATACTGAACTACTCGGGCAATAACACAGTACGTTTCTCCCCTGAATGTGAGATGATAACTAAGTGATCCACAGCATGTCTGTAGCAAAGGCAGTTGATACAGGACCGGGTAGAATCTCCAGACAATCCTGTATCAGGTGCTTGCTTGCTTGCTTGCTTGCTTGCTTGCTTGCTTGAGGTAAACCAATAAAAGCATTTGGATCAGCTTTAGTCAAAGCTGCCTGTGGCCAATCTATGGAGCATTGGGAGGAAAGAACACACAAGAGCTGGTGGGGAATAGAGAGGAACAAGGGATCTGGATGCAGAGCTGCAGAGAACAGGGAAGTCTTCATACAGCTAAATATTTCTAAACCACCAGGCAAACAGATGGTCTGATAGCAAGGTCTGCATGGAATTTTGCTTAAGTGATATCAGACAGGTGCATTAACCCCTCTGATGACTCGGCTTTGTCTCTGAAGCAAGAGGAGGGTCAGGGGAATGGCTTCTCAATGAAATCCTTGCTGTACAAGCACAGAGCCTGAGTTCAAGCTCTAGAATCCACTAAAAAAAAAAAAAAAAAAAAAAAAAGGTATGTTGGCTCTTGTTTGTAATCCCAGCACTGCAGACAGTTGAGTCCCTGAGGCTCAGTCCAGCCAGTCTGACTTAGTGAGTTCCAAAGAACCCAGAGACCCTGTCTCAAAAATAAAAGTGGGAAAAATGTATGATGCCTAAAGAACCTCTAGCCTACACACAAGCACACAGACAGACACAGACACACGCACATACATGGGAGGTGCTGGCATATAGACATGCACATCAAAATACAAAATAGTGCAGGATAGAGGGGTGTATGTGATGAAAATACATTATCTTCATGTATTTTTTAAATACATGAGTACAATTTTTTAAAAAGTCATAATACTTATCTCAAACGGTGTGCTCACTCTCAAAAACACCTGGAAAATAATCCCACAAGAGTAAAGGAAAATTCAAAACATTGGGGAAGATTGGGTAAATTTTATTGTCAAACTTTGGATCTTCCAAGATCAATTGTTTGCTTTATATTGTTTTCTATGCTTGTTCTACATCCCAGCATGATGAAGTGTCCCAATGCCACCGCCTCCAGTGGTGGTTCTTGCCTTCCAACATCAGCTCTTCATACCCCACGGCACCATACTATGGCCGATGGCATAGAACGAATTTTGTTAAAATTCTTATTATTGTCTCTCCCAATTCTTTTCTGAGTCCCTTAAAGTAATTGTAGGTAACTATAGTTCTGTTTCCCAACTTTACGCTGAAATGCCTATCACAAGACATTTTATTTTTAAAAATTGTTCTTGAGAATACAAGCAATATTATCCTACCCATCCTCCCTTCTAATTTCCCCAGGATTTTAATAATAAAATCCACTCCTGCCTTAATCCCTCCTCTCCTGTGTGTCCTTCTCTCTCTCTCTCTCTGTGTGTGTGTGTGTGTGTGTGTGTGTGTTCACGCTCTCTCTATACCACAGCTGCTGAGTTCATGACTGCAAGAGCCATGCCATATCTAGTAGACATCATTTCACAAGACACCCCCCCCCTTCTTCCAGCTTCTATATTCTTCCTTTCTCCTCTTCCTCCATGTTCCCTGAGCCTTGTTAAGGAGTCTAGAATTGACGCAGATGTCTCATTCAGAGGGTAACACTCGGTATTCTATTCTTAGTAGTTTGACCAGTTATGACTGCAACCAGAAGCTTCTCTGAACAGAATGAGATCAGCTCAGGCCTATGGGCACAAACACAAATATTCAGAAGGTAATCTAAAGATGTCCTCCAGTTCTCCTTCCAAAATATTTCCCAGGTTCACTCTTTCTCCTGTCTTCTTTCTAGACCAAACCACCATTGTTTCTTCTAGAGACAGATGTGTCTGTCCTCCTCCTACCCACTCCCGCTATGGACCTCCCACTAGTCAGACTAATGTGCAGTGCATATATGCCAGCATACCGGTTCCCCTTGCATCAGAGCATGCTGAACAAACACACACCATGGTGAAAGTCTCATGAGCGCCAGCAGCTGTTTTCTCTGCAGATATGCTGCCCTACTTTCCCATGACTCCAAACAGTGCACCCAGAAATCTGAGGTCTCATTTGTACACACACACACACACACACACACACACACACACACAGTCATAATGTTAACTTTTTGTTTAGAATTCTTTTTGTTTAGAATGCTTTCTCACTCATCATGTTAGACTCTCCTTGTATCTTTTTTTTTTTTTTGGAAAGTCACTCTTTAACCTCCTCATAGAAATGCAGTCATTAAACTGTTGCAATTAATTACCAGTTACTATGACTATTATAGAACGACAAATTGATAACAATACAACACCCTTTTCTTTTCCTTCATAATCGTAGTTTATGAAATTATATCTACTTGTGTGGCTATTTATTGATGCTCCCTCCTTCACCAGATGTGCAAACTACATGTCTATTCTCCTTCCTAGAATAATTTCTGTGCTCAGCACAATGTCTTCTACCCCATGGTAACGTCTTAGAAAGTTTTAGGAATCAAATAATGCATTGATGATGGTCAAGGACCCCAAATGTTACTCCAGTTGGCTCTAGATTCAATCAGCTGTCTCCTGGCAATGGTAACTGGCTCCCTGAAAAGGAAATAGCTCCCATACCAGCTTCTTGAGACTGGGATTTTATATCTTTCCACACGGTGTCTGTCTGACTTCATGAGGGCAGCTAAGATTCTCATATCCTCAGCTCCCAATATTCCTGAGTGGAAGCTCTAATTCACCCAGTTTATCCTTTTCAATCTAAGCACAAAAGTCAGTCATGGTCAGACAGCTTTGAGGGTGAGTGTCCTGCCTGTCTGGTCCAAGTTTTGGTGATCTGAGACAGGGGCAATATTGCAGGGGCTCACTGTGGAAAATGTCCTCCCTCTTGGCTATGAGTTGACCATCTTAGAAGTTAAAAAGTTAACAAATGCCCTGATTAGCCTTCCCATGGGAACTTAATGTTAAAATATGGAAGTGTTAAGCATGCTATGTCATGAGCAAACATGTCAGGCACTTTGCAAATGGTCTAATAGTTCTGTGGAGCTGTGGAAGCCACAGTTTCTGGTACATCTAAGTCAAGAATACAGTTAACCAGAAGACCTTTCTTCTTAGACTTACAGGGTTTTCTAGCCACCCAAGTCTCCCTCATATTGCAAATACCTCAATATCTTGGGCCAAGACCAACTCAAAGAAAAGGTCCTGAACAACAACAATTTCATGTCTTATCCCACTAATCCAATCCTGTATCCAAGGTAATATTTTAACATACATTCTACCAAGGGGAAGCAGTAGTGGGTGATCTGTTAACTTGACCATAAGATCATAGGATTTTTTACATTTGATTCCTTCATCTCATCCTTTAAACTTTCTGCTAGGGCTATGATTTGTGAATTTCCATGGTGAGCCTCAATATTCTTCATTCATGAGAATGGGAGAGGCTCTTTGCCTTTTATAACCCACTCTTCTTCTCAGGCCACCATGGTCAGAGCCAAGGAGAGGAGCCATGCTCTTTAGGAGGAGTCTCCATCAAGATCTGGAAATGGAAAGCAAGGCATGTGGGTATGCTCAGGTATGAGTCCTGGTTCTTCCTGTAGTAACTGGATCACTTGGCATACTTTCTTAGCAGTTATAATTTCTTTGTTTCTGAAATGATAATGATAGTACCTACCTACAGGAATGCTGTTGTAAGAATACAATAAGCATACAAAGATGTTTATGCCTAGGACATACCAGCCAATAACAGCAGTGGGATTGAGGGAGCCATTACTGTTAAGAAGTAGTAAGTGTTTTAGATGTCACAACTGAAATAGGAAAAATGTGCTGTTCTTCTTAAGGTATCTTACATTTAATACCAGGCCTTTCTAGAATTATAGAAATTATTACTGAATAGGACAGAAAGGAAGAAACCAACTGCCTGCAGAAAAGGTGAATCTGGAAGTAAACCAAGCTGAATAATGAGTGCCTGACTTCTCCCCAGCAAGTCCCGCTGTCCAGGCAATACTGCAGCACCCAAATGTGCATCTATAGCTGCACACATCTGAGGCTGGCATTTCTGTTCCATTTCCCGACACTCTAGTAAGGCCAGAGGCATGGAAGTAGGACATTGTCTGTGTTGTTGAGAAAGAGATAGTCTCTCCCAGCAACCTGGAGCTACATGATTCTGCCACATAGCAAGCAGTTAAATGCTGAGAATTAAATGAGGCTCATCTGTCAGTCGTGGGTGGCACCAGCTCCATCTGCTGTGTCAGGAGCTGGGATGTGATTTGAGGAAGCAACCTTCAAAGAGTGATGCTTCAGCTAAGACGTAGATGCTTCTCCAGGAGATAGTGAAGCCATGAGCTTGAAGGCTCTCCCAGCCCCTTCAAAAATTTACAGATGAAACAAAAATGAAAATAAGACCTGAAGACAAGGCAAGCTTTGACTTGGCCACTAAGCAAATGTGCAAGATGAGAGCCAGCCCTCAGAATTACAGACTTTCTCTCCCTGATCTACCCTTGAACCTGACCCATGGGTGGAAAAACACCCTGAACCCTGAGAAGAATTGCAGGATCTCTTTCTTACACTTGGACTTGTCCTTTAAGTTCAAACATATTTTCCTCTCTATTCTCCACAGAATCTCAGTATAAACCCATTCACTCACTCACTCACTCACTCACTCACTCACTCACTCACTCATTCACAATAGTTTGGAATATCTTTCTGTACAAGACATTGTCCCTGACACTCACTCACTCACTCACTCACTCACTCACTCACTCACTCACTCACTCATTCATTCACAATAGTTTGGAATATCTCTGTACAAGACATTGTCCCTGACACTGAGACTATATCAATGAAAAAGTAGACTTCAGTGCTTAAAGTTCACAGCCCAGTAGACAAGACAAAAATTAGACAAAAAAGAAATCATACAAATGGATGCCTGCTTAGAACTGCCAGATTATTCTTAAAGAAAAAGTTGGCTAACAGCCATGCCTAATACACTCATGGTGTGATATTGTAAATAACTGACTATAATATTTCCCCTAAGCCATTTTTGTGTAACAGGCACTTCCTTATTATGTAGATGCTCACAGGCAGCCAGAGTCTCTGAGAGGAGTTTGTATAGTGCGGTCAGACTACAAAAGAGCCCAGGTATTGATTTTTGAGGTTCCAAATACAGTATTGATACAAACAAGCATTTTACAAACCAGTGTTTGTTTAATTCTACTCCAGTAGGCATGAGGACTTCTAAGTTACAGGAGAGAAAATTTCAGCTAGATAACCATTAATTAAATGAGTTGTGTGTTCTCTTAGACAGAGCATTGTACACTGTTCATGGTAGAATCAAGATGCCAATCTCTCTAACCTGTAGGTTTCCAAAACATCTCAGGATTTGGTGGAGGAACACACACACACACACACACACACACACACACACACACACAGGGATGGTGAATTGAGCAGAGGAAAGGAAATGCAAAGAGAGTCACACTTTCCAAAGTAAGAAAATGAGGAGGATCCCTAGCCCTGGGCCCTCAAAAATCAACAGTGGAAATAAAAGGCTATTATTGGATCCATGTGTCTTGCCCAGCTTTGGAGTAACCACACAGATGAATAACATCAAGTCAGCACCATGGCTCATATATTATCTCAACAGCAGATAAAGAACAGAATGGGAGAAGAGTGGGTGATCTGAGGGCCATGGATCTGTGAGGCCATTATCTGCCTTGAGCTCCGGCCCACCCTACCACCCACTCCTCCAAGTGAGGTTATAATGTAACAATAAGCCTGTAATTATATTTTACTTGTGGGGAAAAAATGGTGATGAGTCAAAAGCCAGCTCACAGATTCACTGGGCATCAGTCTTCCCACAAGTGAGAAGGGCCATGCTTGGGTTGAATCTAGAACCCTCAGCACATGTGATGGTTAATGCTAATTAATCAATTTGACAGGATCAGAAATCACCTAGGAGACACACCTCTTTGCAGACCTATGAAGGATTGTTTAGGATAGGTTAGCATTTGGACACACCTGGCCAGGATTATCTTCATTATAAAAGCTGAGGTGAGAATATTCACCCGAAAAGTAAGTGGCACTCTTCCCAGGGTTGGGGTTCTGAACTTCATAAAAAGAGGAAAGCTAGGTAAGCCTGTACATTCACTGGTCTCTTCTTTTTGACTGTAGTTACAATGAGACAGTTGCTGCCTCCCTGACTTCCTCACAGTGATGGAGTAAACCAGCTGTGAACCAAAACAAATGCTTTCTTAAGTTGCTTTTATTGGGCATTAGGGGAAATAGTATAGTCAGATACAAGTGACACTGGGGGTCCATGTACTTGAGTCTACCTGGCTTCCCTGGGCTGGGTCTCATGGTGTCTACAAGAAGTACTTGGGGCTGAATGGCATAAGAAAACTGGACCACGAGACATGCAGTAACTGGCCATTAAGTGCATTAACTTGTGAGACCCAGGCTCTGATGACAGGAGACTTGGAGACTTGGGCAAGCCTTGGAATCAGGGAAAGAAGACATGGCAAGATTTGTGGCTCATACGGTCAGAGGCCAAAGTGGAAACTGAGTTCCTCTGCAGGAGTAAGGAGCAATGGCTCACAGCAACCAAGAACCAAACTGGGTAGCCGAAGCCACTGGAACTAATGACCACAAGCAACACCCCAACAAGTACACATAGAGACTATGTGAGAATTCTCTAAAGTAAGATGTGACCTCAGGGATAAGAGTATGACATATTGAATAAAAATATCATAATTGGGTGAGCTTTTAACATTAAGCAAAATAAATACAAACAAGAGAAATGAATGTGCTACTTTAAAAGATACACTATATTACACATCATAGAGAGAGGGCAGAAAAGAGGAAGTGAGACAGAGATTGAAGTTCAAAGTTAAAACCCAAGTCCTGTCGCTGTATGGCTTTGGTCATTCACTGCTGTATTGCTTGATTTATTTATACACTGTATTTCAAGTAAAATGGTGTTGGACCTTCTCAGGCTCAGAAGTGCACGAGGAGCCATGTTTCAGTGTCCACTACTACCATTGTGCACCCCTCCTCCCAAACGCTAATTCCCTAAATGAGCATATCCCTCCTAGGGATTCTCAGCATCCTGCTGAGAAACACTGGAGCTAATCCCAAATTCCTTAAAGACCAGCTGAGGAAGCCCTTCACCTCTTGTTGGCCACATGCCATCACAGTCAACTGGAGAGCAGTGAAGTTAAGCCTGGGTAGATGCTGACCTCAGAATCCAATATCAGCTATGTCTCATCCAACCCAGAGAACTTCCCATCCTCAAGAATATTTTCTCTCAATTTAACCCTTAAATTGAGAAATCCTTAAAGCTCTGGAACATGGGAAGAATCACCATTTTATCTTATTTTCACTGACAATTTTAAACCTTTATGAGATATAATGTGGATACACACTGAGTATAAGGATCAAGTGAAGGCAATTAGCACATCAATCACTGTAAATATTTGCCATGTCCTTGTTCTGGCTAATAGCTGTAGTCTCAGGCAATAGAGCAGGAAACCTTTTTCCTTCTACACTGGGATGTCACAGCTACCAGCCAGTCTCTACCATCTTCTCCCTGTTCCCGTCTCTTCTTTTCTAAAAGGAAAACATGAAGCTCAGTGAGATCATCCTACATACAGATCTGGGAACCAAGCTGACTCTACTCCACAGCAGGTCCTGCACTGCAGTCCCCTGTACTGAGGACTGGGAAACAAGGTGACTTTTCTTGGCATGAGAAGTCTCCCTTTACTTATCTCAGGACTACCTTTGACCCAGGATGGTGAAGATCGTTCCTTGGTCCCTGTGTGCCCTCACATGCTCATAGCCTGCCTGGCCCCTTTATTTGGAAATGAGGAGAGATATAGAGCCTCCCCTGAGTAAGCAGCTCTACCAGCATAGCCTGAGCACTGGTGTAAGCACTCAGCAGTTCAAGTCCAACTGTTCTCCTGGACATCCCTGTCTCTTGACCCCTGAGTGCAGCACTAACCTGCTCTAGCGATTCTTTCTCATCAACGGTTTTCAAATGTCTTCTCCCTATCTCACTCTCAGCTCTGCCCCCATTTTCTCTGTACTACTTCATGCTACCATATTTTTCTGAAACCACCAATGGGCCCAAAGCTCAAGTACTGTGGCAGGGATAAAAGGAGAGGATGTATGCAGGTCACATGAGGAGGAAAGAGTTCTATGTTCTTAGAACCCAGTATAAGGCCAGGGACCAAGGAAAGTCATTTGCTATTAAGTAAATAACCAGGAGTCTGGAACTTGTCATGTGAGCAGATTTTACAATTAAGGGCAAAAAATAGAAAACAAATCGTCTTGTACACAGTACATACCTGCATTCTCAGCACCAGGGAAGCAAAGGCAGAAAGGTGGGCTCTAGGTTAGTCTGGCCAAACACCAAGATGCTTTCTCAAAACAGTAACAGAAAAAAAAATCTAGAAAAATATTACTAGATTCACACAATCTAGCAATCTCACTCCAGAGTGTATGTCTAAGGAAATAAAAGCAGTATGTTCACTCCTGTGTTCACTGTAGTGTTATTCATAATCTCCAAGAAATGGAAAAACCTCAGTGCCCATTCACAGATGAATGGATGGATATACAGTGTTCACTTTGGTAACATATAAACTAAAATTGGAATGACAGAGTAGCACAGAAGGATATGTGGCATACACAGTGTGAAATAAGTTTCAGCCATTTAAAAAATATATGAAATTCTGTTCTTTGAAACAATAGGAATAAAAATAGAGGTCATTGTGTTAAGTGAACTAAGTCAGGCATAGAAGGACAAGAATGATCACTTATAAGTGGACTCTAAAAAGCTCAATTTCAGAAAGTTTGAGAGTAAAATGGTGGTCAATAAACAGGGTAGATGAAATTGGGTGATAGTTGCAAGGAGAGAAAGGGATAGAGAAAGGTTGACAAATTGGTATTGAATTATTGAATTATATTTAGACCAGAGCAAGAAGCTCTGGTGTGGTTTGACAGTAGAATGGCTGTGTTTACCTTAATGTAATGCATCATATAATATATACTCTTATCTAAACATGCATGTGCTGGACATGGTGATACACACTTATAATACCAATATTCCACAGAGGCAAGAGGATTATGAGTTTAAGGCCAGCCTAGAATCATAGTGAATTCCAGGTCTGCCTTAGAAACATAATGAGACTTTGTCTCAAAGAGCAAAGAAACAGCATTACATGTGACTCCATTCATATGTATAATTTTCTATTTTATGTGTTAGTTAAAAATGAATTTACTTTTAAAACATTTAAGTCCTGTGTAAGTAGATGCTATATGAAGGTATGGAACAATAAAACACAGTTAGAAATTACTTTGGAAATCATCTATTCTAATTCCTCATTTTAAATCTAGGAGGAGGTAGGAGACTGAGACCCTGGAAGGTTAAATGCCCTAAGTAAAGCCACCCTTGTTGGAGCCAGACTGTGGCATCTGCAGAACTCTAATTCGCTATTTATGCTTCTCAGAGCCTTTACCCCATTTCTTCTTATAGTTAATGTCTTCAAGCTCTTCAGTTCAGCCATTACCAGGAAACCTAGCCTGCCCCACTCCGAGCTGGATTAGGTACCCTACCATTCTGCACTGGCAACAATCAGCCTAACCTTCCATTGACACTGGATGTATTTATCAGCCTCCACCACAATGGTTGGACTTGTCATTAGACCATAATTTCTTAATCTTAGTAAAACTGACACCTTGGAGTGGATGACTCTCAGCTTGGGAGTGACAGGTTGTGCTACATCCTGCAGTGTCTTGTGGTATCCCTGTCTTCTGCCCACCAGATGCAAGGAGCCTCTCTTGTATCCTAAGAAAACCGAAAATCTCTTTAGACATGGCTACATGTCCCCAAATGGGGCAGATGAACAAAACCATCCCAGCTGAGAATTGCTGGTGTAAATTATTGAGTCTATAAGAGTAGAGCTGAGACTTGTTGTTCTCTGGATTCCACTGTGCCACACAGGCTCTGCAGCTTGGTAACTAGGTGATATGTAGAATCTGTGATTAGGGAGCTCCACATGTTATGTGTATCTCAATTTGTCATTCCCATGTTGTAGTTTCCAAAATACATTGTCAAAGAATGCAAGGGACATTGTTTCTCTGGGACTCAGCCAAAATTTCTGCCTCTTTCTATAGCATTGTTAGAACAAAAGTAACAAAACATGGGGTTGGGAAGACAACTCAGGCTGTGAAATTCTTGTCATACAACCATGAGTACTTGAGTTCATTGTCCAGAATCTATGTAAACAACCTGGGATGGAAGTGTGTACTTGTAATCCCAGAGCTGAGGAGATGGAGACAGGTGAGTCTTTGGCGCTTACTCTCTGGCCATCCTAGCCTGCTTAGCAACCCCAGACCAATGAGGAGTCCTAATCTAAAATAAAGTGGGAGGTGCCTGAGGAAGAACACTAGAGACTGACCTCTGTCATTGACACAGAAACACACACACACACACACACACACACACACACACACACACACACAGTAACAAAAAAGGGTTGCTAATGATGAGAACTTAACAAGCCTTTGATTTGGGAGCAAGTGAGAAAGTGTGTGTGTGTGTGTGTGTGTGTGTGTGTGTGTGTGTGTGTGTGTGTATGTGCATGTGTATGTGTGTGTACCTATGTTCTGACTGATGAACAATTCTTTTTCAATATTCTCTTGGAGAAGAAAACGTATTTTCACTGAGCAAGAAATCCCTTTCTCAGTTTCATAAAAGACATTATCGGGTCATTAAAGTCTCGTTATATGCTGAGCTTCTAATATGCTGGTCTTTACTTGGGAGCACGTAACAATCGCAAGGAAGAATTTTTATTGCCAGATGAACAGATCGGGAAGTAAGATATTATGAAATGTGCTCTTAGGCAGCAGATAAGTAATTAGGTGACAAGCAAAATACATTATTCGGGATTTCACAATATTTCCACTTCATCACCAATTCATTAAAATCCCGCCTCCTCTCTTGTGGCCCACTAGGAATTAACATCAAGATTGTTTACTGAAAATAAATACAAAATGAAGCCATCAAGATAAGTGAATTGTGATTAGGTCCTATGATTGCTGTGAGCACTTTTCCGTGTGTCCAAATAGATGCAAGATCAGAATCCAGTTGTCACTGGGATCACTAGATCACTGTTCGTGCCAACATTAGGGGATGCTAAGGAGATGTTTTCAAGATAATTCTGCAGAAAAAGGAACTGAGAATCCATAGGTGGTGCCACAGAAAGAAAAATAATAAAATCCAAAAACAAGAGTATTATACATCCTTAAAGAAATCATGCACATCTACTTTCTGCTGTGACTGAATTCAATAACACATTCCCTGAGGAAGAGTGATCAGCAAGCCAAGTTGTTTCAGTTTAGTCTCTACTCCTTTTTATTTAAGTAACACCTTATGTACCTTGGATCATATCCATGCCCAGGCCCTTAACTAAGACGTGAGCACACACTGAGAACCCAGGCCCTTAACTAAGATGTGAGCACACAC
Organism: Peromyscus aztecus; assembly: GCA_902168405.1. Classification (NCBI taxonomy): domain Eukaryota; kingdom Metazoa; phylum Chordata; class Mammalia; order Rodentia; family Cricetidae; genus Peromyscus; species Peromyscus aztecus. The sequence continues at coordinate 4,244 of CABHPQ010163771.1, read as the reverse complement.
TGAGAACCCAGGCCCTTACCTAAGATGTGAGCACACACTGAGAACCCAGGCCCTTAGCTAAGATGTGGGTACACACTGGGAAACCAGGCATAAAGTGATCTACTAAATACTTGTTCATGTACTGATTGACTTAATAAGAGAAATGAGCAAGATAGAGGTCCCAGTTTAGAAAGAAAAAGCTCTAAGTCCAAAAGGTTAAAAGACATGAGGCATGTGTTTAGTTCACTTTATACAGGCAAAAGAGGGGATGGGGAAGAGAAGAACTGAGGAGGGAAGAGAGGAGGAGAGAAGCAGAAATTGGAGAAGGAAGAAAGGAGCAGAAAGTGGGAAGAGAAGAGGTGGAGAGGGAAGAGAGGAGGAAGGAAATGTTCCTATGTGAACTCTCCAGGCACTAGGAGCATTTTCAGCTGTGTGGGTTTGTGCAATAGCTAGTGAAATCCAGGAAGCCTGCCAGTAGGACCATTTCATGAATCAGGAAAGGATCAGAGAGAGAAAGCGATCCATTCAGACTTTCATAGTGTTTCAGCTTTAACACAAGCATGTGTCCATGTGCTCACATATATGTAGGAGCGGCCACGTGCTGCTAATGGTGGTATCTCTCCAGATGAAGATGACAATCCCTCCTGTCCACACAGCTCCTGGCTATTCTTCAGACCCTTGTTCCAGGCATTCTCTTATCACTCACTACACTTTCAGTTACCTGGCCTCTTACTATACTCTAAATGTCCTTTGTCTTATGCTCACTTGGGGTCAGCAAGGGCCATTTTCTCTTTTGGAAAGACCTCCATTCATCCACTCATATTGCTTCCGAACACCTCCTTCTCATGTCAGCTCTGTAGAGAGCTGTTCTCCACCCTCTTTGATGCTGCCTAAGTCCTCCATCTGTTACATCAATCTCATTTGCAGTCGCTGTGACTTCTTGGTGCAGGGATATCCCCCGTTACACTAGAGTCTCAAAATTCAGAGACCTTATGTAACCCACTCACACCTCAATCTCCTGAACCTGCCACAGTATACAATTTGTGATCACTGTCTGTTACACTGGTGAACCAATGAACCAGTGCCTGCATATGTTTAAGTGCCTATAGCTTTAAACACATGCACAAGAATTCTGAATGAGATTTTCCACACCAGCCAAAGATGCAGGAAACCCAGGAAATCCCTAAGAGAACAGAGTGGTCCTGGGCTGGAACAGCATGAGCTTCCATCCAGGGCTATCATCTGCCATCATTAGCCTTGGGGAAGCCTAGGGATCACACCACAGAGGTTGTGCTGCTCTCTAACTGCTGGTCAGGCTGCACACAATTGCTTTTGACACCCAACACCAGGAATGTGATGAAGTGTTCTCCATTTTCTGTCTCCTTTGAAAACGACAGATCAATGGCTCTGAGATTTTGTGCATTCTTCAGCTGAGCTTTTCATCAGCTTTTCACATTAAGGATTCCTCATGAAAATGGCTATAAGAGAAGAATTTAATAGGATCATGAGTTTTTAAAGCTCTGTCTCCCTAATTAATACCCCAGAGGGGGAGTTTTTTTTCTAACATAATGGCCTTTCAGCGTTAAGAGGGCTTAATATCATGGTAAACTATGTTCCCTTTCCTGGCTTGCTGACCCAGCTGATAGCATGAAAAGGGAACAGATCTGTCCTCCTTGAGCTTCTGCCACCACAAATGGTGTTGTTTTCGGTGTTTTCATAATGAACTAATCAACTGCTTATTCACTAATTGTGTCTACATTAAAAACTTATTACCCTGGAAAAGGGATGCACTGTAATTGACCTTCTAACCAGAGTGGGAGGGATGAGCACCACATGGCAAGTTGGAGACAGAGGAAACAGCCAACATGAGGCAGGATATTTTTCTCTTCTCTGAAACAGGTGTGAGGTCCTCTGTCAGGTCACCATATGTAGAGACTGAAATCCAAATGCTGTTTTGTTAATGTCTGTGGCTGTAGGTTTGCTATAATTACCAGGATGACTGAAACAACCACTCTAATGAAGGCAATTAGTCACTGAGCCCTGAGTTCCAGATCCTTTGCATGCATCATCATTGATGCTTGTGTCAACTCTGGAAGGCAGACTTTGATGCCCAATCCTACTGATAAAATGGGCTCAGACCAGGGAGGTATGACTTGCCCAACACCACACACCTGATTCTGACTTCCATGTTCTCACCTTAGACCTTTAGCTTGCAGAGAAACGATAGAAAAATAGAAAAACCCAATGCCTATGGGATTCAGAGCAGAGGACTGTCTCCTGGTGTTCTGCACAGCTTTGTCAAGGGTTCTATTCTCCTTTATACCATGTATTAGGAAGCTCATGCTCTGTGATTTACTGTAACTGAGGCACATTGGAAAGATTACATTTCCAAGCTTCTTTAGCTTATATCCATGGGGACCATGTGGTTACATGTTGGTCAATCAGGTATGGGTAGAAGTGACTGAAAACCATTTCCATGCTACTAATGTGGTAGTTTTAGAGATCATATTTGGATGTTTGGCTGCAAGATGGAGGTGGGATGCCCAATGTATGGAAGACTTTGTATAAGAAATAACGTTTTACTGTGTTAAACTATTGAATTGAAAGTTTGTTTGTCTCTGCTAGCCTAGCCTAACAAGGAAACCCCCTAAAGAATCTGCATCTCTCTGTTCTACATTCGTTATTAAGCATCTTTCATGTGCAAAGCAGCAGAGATACAAAGACCATTAAGACATACATGGTTCCAAGCCTCAACTAGTCTAGTGGGAGAATAGATATGATAAATAACTAGACAACGAATGCAAAAATTAGATCATTACAACCCTGGCACTTTCCATGTAAGAAAATCAACAGTGTTTGAGAGAAAGGCCCTTTAAAGCATAGCTCCCTTAAAATTAATATTATCCAGAATAACAAGGCCAGCTGATAAAGATCTGTCTGCACTGAGAGCTCTCTTACCATCCTCACAGATCCCTACAGGAAGGGTTTCATACAATGTCACAGGGGGTCACGTGGGAAAACATCAGGGTCAATTAGAAGCAGAAATGTGGAGAAATGAAAAGAGCATTTGTTCTCGTTTCCAAAGAAGAAATTGGCAAGACAGGATTGGTGGGTTTAGGACTGACTAGTTGAGTCATTTAGTGAGCTAGGATGCACAGGGGTACCCTACGTGTACCTGCCACTAGGGTGTTGAGAGCAGAAGCCCAATTAAGCTAATAGTTGAATAAGGGTTCTAATTTGCATATGCAAGGCCTCTTTGATACAAGTCCTTTCCTATCAATACGAATGCACTGATCATGGTATTGACAGTCCATCCAGGGTCAACAAATCCCCAAAATGTCAAAGCATTGAAACTAGAAAAGGTACTTATTACAGACGTGTAAGCTGAAACCTGAAAAATGAGAATCCAATCGCTTGGAAAGAGCAATGCTCAATACACATAGATTAACACTGAAGGGCTGAGAAACCAAACAGATAAACAGTTACTAAAAACAAGACAGGAGAGTGTTCCGAGAAGCAGGACAGACAATTGCACCAGTAGCTGTGAAGGACAGCCGAGAAGAAGAAAGCAAGACGAAAAACTAATCCTGAGTGTTCTAGCCACTGTCTCTTTTTGTGTCTCTTCTCTCTGTTAGTAACCAGCCCCCTCATTCAAAGTCACCTGCTGAAGGTCTCTTGTAGCTCCTTTCCATCATACCCCATGATCCCTTGCCTTCACTTTTGACATTATCCCTGCAATATTTAGGGGAGGTGCCAGAGACAGAACAGTTAGACAAAGTAGACAGAAATACCATCCCCAGGGCTGGGGAGATGGTCAGTTGGTAGCCGTGGGTCACTTGCCTTGCAAGCATGAAGAACCAAGTTCAGATCCCCAGAACCCACATAATGAAAGGCAAGTATGGACATGCATGCTTGTAAGCCCTGTGCTAGGGAAGCAGAAAGGGGCGGAACCTGGAACTTGCTGACTAACCAGTTTATTCTACTTGGCAAAAGCTAGGGCAGTGAGAGACCCTGCTTCAAAAAAGGAAAAAAAAAAAGTGAGCTTCACACACACATGAGGAGTACCTACTCGTGGAGGAAAAGAGGATAACAGAGTAGATAATTATGAATCCTGAGACTCTTGGGAAAAATGATGCAAAAAAAGAGAAAGTTTAGAGGAAATAGGGAAAGGGCTTTAGTCAACACATCAGAGGATGCCTCAGCAATTGTGCCTTGTTGGCAGTGCTATGAAGCAGAAAATCGACCCCAAGTTGAAAGAAATGTGC
>CABHPQ010163770.1:9070-21624 GCA_902168405.1 Peromyscus aztecus | reverse complement strand
AAAAAAGATTTATTTATTATTTATACAGTGTTCTGTCTGCATGTATCCCTGCCTGCCAGAAGAGGGCACCAGATCTTATTATAGATGGTTGTGAGCCATCATGTGGTTGCTGGGAATTGAACTCAGGACCTCTGGAAGAGCAGCCAGTGTGCTCTTACTCTCTGAGGCATCTCTCCAGCCCCTAAAATTTTTTGACTCAGTATTTGCAGAATATAATTTGGAGAGGGGGCTGAGGACTAACCCCAGGGTAGCCCTGGATATGCTAAATTGATGTGTTTCTTGCTTGTTCCTCGGAGGTATAGATGTATGTGACATTTAGGAATTCCTAGGCATCTTTCTTTTAGATGCAAATACTAAAACTGCATTATTGTGTGTGTCTCAAACATCTTAAAAACCCTCATCTGAAGGACTGTTCTCCCCTGTGCCCCCTTCATAGGCCCCTGACGTTCATGGGGTTGCAGACTAAGAGGGCCCTGCTGACACCCCTCATGCATCCAGCTCGCCCTTTTCGGGTCTCAAACCATGACCGAAGCAGCCGGCGTGGGGTGATGGCCAGCAGCCTGAGGGAGCTTATCAGCAAGGTACTGTGGTTACAGCCTCTGATGCCCTTGGCTAGCTCAGGGTCCAGTCCTGGTCACTAAGCAAAGGAGTCAAGAAAGATGGCATGTCTGCTGGGTAGTGGTCATATACGCCTTGAAGCCCAGCACTTGGCAGGAAGGAGCAGGCAGATCTCTGAATTGGAGGTCAGCCTGGTCTATAGAGCAAGTTCAAGGACAGCCGGGACTATATGGAGAGAGCCTGTCTCAAAGAAAGAGGGAGAGAGACAGAGACAGAGAGACAGAGAGAATAACAAACTCATCAGTCCCTCTCTAGGGGCCTTGAGGGGAGGTGGTGAAGGATGGATCTAAATCCTCAAAGTACCACTTTCTCTCATCATGGAAGACTGGGGATCTGAGGTGAATGCCTTAGCAGCATCCAGCAACTGAAAATGTTACTTTCCTTCTTTGAGAAGGGAGACTATGGAGACCTGGGAAATCTGACCAGGATAGGTAGTCCTCTTGCTAAAACAGTGCTCTCAAACAAGAAAGCATCATAGACTCTCAGAGAAGCACAACTCAGAGGTGCTACAGAAATGAGAAATGGGCATCCCGAGTGCAGCCTCTGCAGCAAGAGGTAGGTGGTTGGGTGTGCTGCACAAGGCCACCTACTTAAAGGACAAGACTGCAGGGCCATCTGCTTATTCCTCTGCATAAAGGCAAACTGTAAATATGAGTGCATCACTTATCTCATTCCTTAGGAAGAGAAAGGTCCATTTAAAATCTTCATTTGTTTTTCTGAGTGAAGGCTGAGTCACAGATACCAGTCAATGGGTTTCTTCACTCCTGTCACTTTATCCCAGACAACCAGCCCTCCTGAAACCTTATCACAAATGCCACTGATGGTCCCATGTGAGAGATCCTTCATCCTGTGTTTCTGCTTCCTTGCAAACCTAGACTCTGGATGTCCTGGTCATCACGGCTGGCCTGGTCACGCTGGTGTTGGAGGAGGATGGTACTGTGGTGGACACCGAGGAATTCTTTCAGACCTTAAGGGACAACACACATTTCATGATCTTGGAAAAGGGACAGAAATGGACACCGGTAAGTATAGCCTCGCTACTCCAACAGTGAGGTAGACGGTCTACCTACTAGTGCACCGTCTACTTTAGTGTTGACCAAGCCACATCTTACTTATATTCTTTATGTACTCACCTCCTAGCTACAGCCACAACTCTCAAAAGGATTCTTGAGTGTTTCTAGAAAATTCGATGTCTCTGAATTTAGACTGTATGAGTCAAAACACATAATTTTGTAGCATAAGCTTCGGCCAATGACCTGGCTGAGGCAGGTCAGCAGATCTGACCTGGTAACTATTGACTGCCCTCATCCTTAGGAAGCCAGGCAAGCCTGCATGGCTGAGTCGTGTGTGTGTGTGTGTGTGTGTGTGTGTGTGTGTGTGTGTGTGTGTGTACTCATTAGCCTTCTGTCACTATAGTAAAATACTCGAGACAGTTAACTTAGGAGAAAGGTTTATTTTGTCTAATATGTGGGAGGGTCTAGTCCATGATCAATTCTGCCCGCTCACTGAGGCAGCACATCCTTGCAGGAGCAAGCAGAATGGCAAAGTCACTGATATTGATCTTCAAGACATAGGATAAGCTTTCCTCCCCTGCTACAGACTGATATTTAAGACAACAGAGTCGAAACACAGTCTGTGATCTAGGAACATGGGTCCACGCCTGTGCACATGCCCCTGGAACACGCTAGCACCTACAAAGCAGGTGTATATCAGACCATCCGTGAGTGATGGTGAAGACTGGCGACAAGCCACGTATCCGCTGCAGGAGGGTGGAGACGTCACCCAGCCATCGCTGTGTGTCCATTTCAGTTCACATAGGCTGACATGCCACTGCACAGTTACTGAATACAACGCTCTTCATCCTTGGAGACACATGAAGTGCAGCTGCAGGCACCATCTGAGTAAATCCCACCGCTGTGCTGAGGGAGAACAGCCCAGGACCGTGCATCAGGCAACCCACCTTCAAACTTTTCCGTCTCAGGGCTTATGAAAAGCAATGAAGACTCCAAGTACCTTTGGCATCTGTCATTCACGTGGGTTACATCAATACAGCCAACAAATACCTGCCAATCACAGTTTCTTACCTGGGGATGTTTTGCCCTTAGGAGCCGTGGAGTAATATCTGAAGACGGCTTAGAATGATAAACTGGGGGAGAGGTCACAGCTGTTACCGTCTAGGATGGAAATTGCAATGCACAGCCTTGGAAACAAAGAGTCACCCAGCTCCTAATGTCATTTGTGCCAAGGTTGGGAAACTATAAGCCATATGTACAGATGTTTCCAATATTCAAAATTAAAAGTGAGAAATTAAAAGATATATGTCGATTAGTAATAACTCAGTAAAGGTTAGGTTGAACGACATATTTTAATAAAAAATATTTTCAATGGGTGGGTAATAGTGACACATGCCCTTAATCCCACCTCAGCACTCAGGAGGCAGAGGCAAGTTGATCTCTGTGAGTTCAAGGCCAGCCTGGTCTACAGAGTGAGTTCCAGGGCAGCCAAGGCTATACAGAGAAACCCTGTCTCTAAAAAACAAAGGAAAGGGCTGGAGAGATGGCTCAGAGGTTAAGAACACTGGCTGTTCTTCCAGAGGTCCTGAGTTCAATTCCCAGCAGCCACATGGTGGCTCACAACCATCTACAACGAGATCTGGTGCCTTCTTCAGGCCTGCAGGCTAAACACTCCCTGTATACATGATAAATAAATAAAATCTTTAAAATTTAAAAATAAATAAATAAATAAAAATAAAAAACAAAGGAAAAAAAAAGAAGAAAATATTTTCTTAAAATAAATGACCACTCTCCAAAACAAGAACAAGGAATTATACTTTTCATATTTTTGCAAATCTCTTTAATGTCTAGAAGACTCTTGAAGTCTCAGGTATGGGGCTGAATATATGGTTTAGCAATTAAGAGCATTTGCTGCTCTTGCAGAGGACCCAGATTCAGTTCCTAGCACCCACATGGCAGCTCACAACCATCTGTGACTCCATTTACAAAGGATCTGATGCCTCTTCTGATCTCTGAGTAAGAACACATACGTATATGCAGGCATGCTCGCGCGCACACACTCACATGCACATAAACACACACACACACACACACACACACACACACACACACACACACACACCATAAATAATTCTCAGACATACCTCTGTGTTCAATCTGCTATACTCTATTGTTTGGGTGGAACTATGAAGGAAATCAGGCCTGGCTGCAGATGTGTAGATGGAGAGGAAAGGGGAGGTGCTGATGACGGTCTCTGCATACTGCTGAGAATACTCTGCTCTGATACTGCATGAAGAGTCAACAGTGCCGGGTCCACAAAACTCAACTGCAGTGGAGAATCTAAGGAGCTCCCAGTGGAGTTGGTCACTCTGTTCCACTGAGTACTTCAGTCTGTCTTACATTTGGAAAGGCTCTCTCATTGGAGTGGTCTTGAAACATCATACTTTGGTCCTTTGGAAAATACTGGCTTGGAACAGAGGTGGAGCTTAGTGATGGATGTACTTTACATGCACAAAGCCCTGGGTTGGATCTCTAGCCCCCAAAGAAAAACAGAAGAAAAAGAGAGAAATAAAATATTGATTCATTAAGCTACAGGAATTAGGAGAACAGAGAAGAATAATTGTCTTTAGTATTTACTGTGAAAACAGTTTTAACCCAAGAGAGAGCTTAAGCCGATCCTCCATCTCCAGACCACACCGTGAGAACTTCTGCATTAAACCATTTCTAGATAACTCAAAACTATGCAAAATTAGCAATATAGTGTTCGCAGGAAAGGTGAACAGCCAAGGTGATTTCCTCCTGTAGAGGCAGTGGGATAACCAGAAGAGACACACGAGACCTCTGGGGTAGATAATGTTTTGTTTTGTCTTATTATTACACATGTATGTACACATGCACACACGTACCTCATAATTTTTAAGATTGTTTTATATGTATGAGTGTTTTGCTTGCATGTATGTATGCATTAATCCCACAGATACCAGGAGAAAGGCCACCAACCCAAATCATGGCCAAATTAAAGCAAGTTTTATTCGTGTACTCAGGCTGCCTCTTCCTAAGGCAGGGATCAAGCTATCAGCACTGGTCATGGGGAAGATAAGGTTTTTATAGCTCAGGAACAGGGGGTTTCCAAATGCGGGACCTGGCAGGCAAATAAGTGAGGCTACAGAAACATAACTTGAGCATAACAAGTTGGTCATAACAGCCTCCTGAAACAAAGGCATAGAAAAGGCAGTAGTCAAGGTTACAGGTAGGGACATAGCTAATCCTTGAAAAAACAGAGATTAAATCATAAACAGGAACAAACCTCATTTGACTTTGCTATAAGATGGTTTCCAAGCCCAAGATGGAGGCAGGCTGGTTTATCATATGTGCATCATGAGTGTGCTTGGCACCCCCAGATGATTGGGTCCCCTAGAACTGGAGTTACAGATGGTTGTGAGCCTCCATGTGGGTGCTGGGAACTGAACCCGGGTCCCCTGTAAGAGCCGTCCCTGTATCCTCCTTAAATGCTATCTTTAAAATAGAAGGTAAGGTAACCATTGCCTGTAGATAGGCAGATTAGAAAATCTTTGAAAAGACAGATTAGTCGTGGGCTCCTCTTCCCTCCTCTTCCTCCTCCTCCTCCTCTTCTTCTCCTCTTCATCCTTCCCCTCCCTCCTCCTCCTCTTTCTCTTTCCCCTTCTTCCTTCTTCCTTCTTCTTCTTTTCCCTGGCCATCCTGGAACTCACTCTGTAGACCAGGCTGGCCTCAAACACACAGAGATCTCCCTGCCTCTGCCTCTGGAATTCTGGGATTAAAGGTGTGCGCTACCACCTCCTGGCTTCCAATTCTTTCTTCTGGGCTTTCTTTTGACTGTTTGCACGGCTGGGGACAAGCTAGCCGTGGCTTGCCACACACCAGGCCAGTGTTCTCCCACAGAGTGGCTCTTCCACCCCTGTGCTTTTTATATGAGGTCACCCGTGTGACCTCCAGAGTGTCTGCGGTTTATTCTCAGAACCTTACCTGGCCAGAGGGCCTTGGTAGATGTGTGTCTTGAGATGGAGAGGTCATCCTGAATTACCCTGGAGTCCGGTGTCACCACAGGGCTCTCATGGGGTGGGAGAGCAGGGGGAGAAGAGCAGAGGAAGAGGAGGACCACAGGCTTGGTCAGGACCCCTGCTCCCGGAACCGGAAGAGTATAAGCCCCTGACATCTAAGCCAAGGTTCTGGTAACTTATAGCAGCAATAGGGAACTAACACCAGTGGAAAAGATGTTCGCTGTTGGTTTATACAGGGGAGAGTTTAGACGTGTATTTGGAGGTGACACTTTTAAGCTCTGCACAGTAAATGGACCTCTAAGAAATGTAGCACAGTACTAAGTCGTGACAAGAAATCATCAGTATGAGTATCGTGACTTCCATGTTCTGGGGCTGGCTGAGGGCTCGTGAATCTGAAATACTGGGTTGGTTTGAGGGTTGGATGCTGAGGATGGAACCCAGTCCCTCACAGATATGCACAGCTCCATGCTCTGCCACTGAGCCCCATCAGACTCTGGAGTCCTTTCCTGACTGGATTTCTCAGCCATTTTCCTGTAAGGTAGAATGGTGGCTTCCCCATAGAGTCCAGATTGCCACCTTAGCTCAGGAAGGTTATCCCCAAGGCCCATTGTGACTGGAACAAAATCTTCAACCAAGAAGCAGCCACCAGATGTCTCCCTTGCTCAGTCTCTGGGCCCCAAAGCCCCATGGGAAGGTGCTCCCTACCACCTTGGAAGAAGACAGTGTCCAGTCATGCCCTTCCTTTCCTGCAGGTTACAGAAGCCTATATATATAGAGAGAGTGAGGCACCCTGCACTTATCATTGTAAGGGCATCTTGGTTTAGCACCAAGACTAAAGACAGCCTAAAGGGAGATTCAGATAAACTTTGAAAAGCCAGAAAACAATGTAAGACAGCGAAGAAGAGCTGGGGGGAGGTGATAGATTTAAACCCTTTTTATTATTTTTATTAATTAATGTTTAAAATATTAATATTATTTTTTAATATTCCCTAACACCCTTCTAGTCCTTAGTCATGAATTGTTTGTTCGTTTGGAGACAGGGTGTCTGCATAACCCTGGCTGTCCTGATTACGTATGTAGAGCAGGCTAGCCTCAAACTCACAGAGATCCCCCTGCCTCTGCCTCAGAAGTGTTGGGAATAAAGATGTGCACCACCATGTCCAACTCAGACTTGGATTTTTAAATGATGTTTCTTTCTCCAATAGTGGGTAGTTGGCACAGGGCTGGCAGAGCCTCTTGTGCATTATACACTGGGTGACAACCAGAATCACTTGTGACTTGTGATCTGGGTAGCAGGAAGAGAGGGATACCAGCAGTGGCTTCAGCAAGAAGGGCTGGCACACTTTTAGGGGAACCGATGCTTACGTATCAAATGTATTTGATCGTTTTCATTATGGAACACTCAGTTTTCAAGTACTCCCAACCCCCGAAGTTCCTGAGGCATGGGGACTCTGTCACCATCTTAGCCTGACCCCGGATACAGTGGGAACCGGCGCGTGGCCAAAACCACTTAGGAAAGCAGCTCATGAGCCAAGATTGGCTCCCCACGCCCACCCCCAGCACTGGAGATTGTCCTTGAACCCCAAACCTTACACATGCTAGGTGAGTTCTCTGTTGTTGAGCCCACATCCCCATTTGCATCTTGGGACTTCTTTGTTCCCTCAGAGTCCATTGTAGAGCTATCTACAAACCAAGAGTGCATGTCCCTCCCAACCGGAAGGGTCACCTGGTGTCCCTGGTAGACAGAGTGATTCTATCAGTGGTTAATGTTCCCACACAGTCATCCTTCCTCCTTGGCAGTTCCTGGAAAATAGGAGACAGCCCGAGAGAGGCCTGTTCCACCTGTTCCCCAAGTCTCAGAGTTCCAGCATTTTCTTCATCAGATCTACTTATGAAAGGAAACGGAAATAGGGCTTCCTGCTGCTCCTGGGCTTTGTGACAGTGACAAGAGGGGGTCTGACCATGTCCTCACATACTCACGGAGTAGCTTCAGGGCTCCAAGCAAACAAGCAAGCCTCTCCACACCCCGAGGCAGGACCCTAAGCACCTCTACCCATCAGACACCGAGTCCTTCAAGCCAAAGCAAACTCATCCTGAGTCGCTAAGCTGGGAGTTGATGAGGGAAGAGTACATAGGCATGTAGTAGAACATGACGGCTTGCTATAAACGTGACTGGAATAATCATAGCTGACGTTGAGGAGACCCTAACTTTGGCAATAACCCCGGAATCGTGTGGTTCGAGTGTCTTGGCCAGTGTCGATCTCTGCTTCTTCATTGCTCTAGGGCAGTAAGTATGTCCCAGTCTACAAGCAACCGAAGAAATCGGGAATAGCCAAAGTTACCTTCGACCTATACCGGCTGAATCCCAAGGACTTTCTCGGCTGCCTCAACGTCAAGGCCACCATGTATGAGATGTACTCAGTGTCCTACGACATCCGGTGCACGAGTGTCAAGGTCATGTTAAGGTAACAGTCTCCAGGGGTGTCTGGAGGGGTCTGGAAACACCCAGGTGTGGCACAGGTGGTCTCTCCCCACTTGTCTTCTGTCCCCAGGGCCCAACGACAAGGCCTGGCTGGATCCTCTCTTGTCATCACGTGTCATCACATCTGACCCATGTAGTCTTCCGTGTAAATCTTAGACCACAGACTTACCAGAAAGCACCAAGTCCAGCTGGGGATAGAGTTCAGTGGTAGAGCACCTGCTTGGCAGGTTAGAGGTTCAATACCCAGCAACACACATGCATGCACACACACACACACACACACACACACACACACATGCACGCACACATCCACACCATGGAATCTGGCCTGGATATTCTGCCCAGACCTTTTCTAAGCTGGAGTGAAAACTTCTGAGGCCAGGAAAAGAAGAGGAACTGAAGGAACACTTTTTGTTTGATTTGGTCTGAAATAACACCTAGTGTAGTCTCGGGACTTGAGAGCCTAGGACAGGGCAAAGTGTTCCTTCACTGTAAGGAGGAAGCTGGTCCACCCCAGCTACTTACCCTCCACACGCCAGATCAGAGGATCATAATCCCAGTTTTTCCTACAACCTTCCTCAGCTTGACTGGTCTCGTCACCTTGACCTTAGGGACCACAGAGCAACACACCCACCTAGGCTGCTAGAATCCTCGAATAGCAAGCACATGCTCTGAGGAGTAGCAGAGACTCTGTGCGGCTCTTGAGTTCCTACTTAGGCCCCTATCCAAGTGGCTTGAGGGCTATGTACCCCGATAAGTAGCGCTGGACCTGGATAGTACCGGCAGCCCACCAGGGAGCACTTAGACATTGTGTGCCCCGAAAGCGGTATCCCATGGATGTCACAACTCCAACACGATTGCTGCTTCCTTGGAGCTTAGTGAGGTGGCATGGGGCGAGGCGTTCCCACCATTCCAACTCTGGCCAGGCCGGAATTCCCGAGCCTGACGTGTTTTCACCTTGTTCTGTTGCAGGAATCTGCTGCGATTTGCGTCCTACGCCGCCCAGGTGACAGGGCAGTTCCTGGTCTACGCAGGCGCGTACATGCTCCGAGTACTGGGCGATACAGAAGAGCAGCCATCTCCCAAGCCTAACACCAAGGGCTGGTTCATGTAAACAGGTCTCCGTTCCTGAGGCCCAGGTGCATACCGTTCACGTACATTGACTACCTTTGTCTCTAGGCTGTGGGGTGCCAGGGGAAGGAAGGGGGCTTGGTGGTGCACAATGCGGAGCTCAGGATTCCTGCAGGAGGAAGGGGCCACAGAGGGGTCTTTCAAGGGCCTTCAGACGGGACTAACAGCAGAGTGTCTGGGAGCAGCGTGCATATGAATTAGACTGTTTGGATCCTTGCCTGTTGTAATAAATCGATCACAAGAGTCACTTTAATACCTGCTTCCTCGCACCCGGTTTATCTCTCTGGAGGTGACCACACGTTCACACAGAATGAAAACCAGAGCCAAAGGCATAAAGACACATACCATTGCTGTTTAATCTTTTTTTTTTTTTTTTTTTTTGGTTTTTCGAGACAGGCTTTCTCTGTGTAGCTTTGAGCCTTTCCTGGAACTCGCTTTGTAGACCAGGTTGGCCTTGAACTCACAGAGATCTGCCTGCCTCTGCCTCCCGAGTACTGGGATTAAAGGCGTGCGCCACCACCGCCCGGCTCTTAGTCTTTCTTTTTAATTTTATTCTATTATTGGGGGGGGGGGAGCATGTTTTGCCCATTATGTATGCCTAGGCAACATGTGCATGCAGTGCCCCAGGAGGCCAGAAGAGGGCGTCGGATCTCTCCAGATGAGTTATGCACAGTGAGCTTAGGACGGAACCTGGGAAAAGCAGCCGGGCGCTCTTCACCTCTGAGCCATCGCTCCAGCTCCATTGCTGTTTAATCTTTATCAGTGCTCAACGCAAAAGGAATGATTTGCCACATAAGCCAAGGTTTTATCTGGTTTAGTTTTCCTTCAAAGGATCTTTTCCTCAGGGATGTATGTGTGTGTGTGTTCATTCGTGTGAGTGCGTGTTCATATGTGTGAGTGCAGGCACTTGTGCACCATAGCACACGTGTGGAGGTCAGAAGACAACCGAGGAGTCAGTCCTCACCTTCTACCTTGTTTGGAAAGTCATACAAGCCAGGCTAGCACACAGTCCTAGGAGTGTGTAGTGCCTGCCCCCCCCCCCCAGTAACCCTCCCTCCTCCCCCGCCCCCTGGTCTCCACCTCCGTCTGGCTGTGGGAGTGCTAGGATTGTAGATCCATGTTACATGTAAACCAGCGGTTCTCAACCTTCCTAATGCTGCAACCCTTTAATACAGTTCCTCATAAGGTCGTGACCCCCAGGCATAAAATCATTTCATTGCCACTTCATAACTGTAACTTGGCTAGTGTTATGAATTGGGATGTAAATATCTGATATGCGGGATATCTGCTATGTGACCCTCTGGGGGTCAGAACCCCCAGGTTGAGAACCATTGATTGTAAAGCATCCAGACTCAGGTCTGCAAGCTTGTTCAGCAAGCACTTCACCCACGGAGCCATCTTCCCCCATGCTGCCCCCGCCCCGCCACACCCCACCCCTGCCCTGCCCTGCCCCTGCCCACACCAATGCTTTTAATGAGACCCAAAGGCCCTAAAGCTTGAGGATCTGCATAAAGAGCCTTGGGGGGATGGGTAGGTTCAGCCTGGATTTCAGAAAGAAACAAAACTGTTGGAACTTGGGTTGGAAGCCAATGCTGCCATGGTGCCAAGGGAACGCTTGTGGCTGGCAGCCAAGCTCCGCCGAGCCCTGGCCAAAGCAAAAGCCCTGTTGGCTCTGGGTTCTAACTGATGCTCAGCTGGGCATGGGCTCTCAAAGCACCTTGTGAGGAACCCGTTTATCACCTGGTTCTTTGGAGGTAGCTTTATCATTGGGCCACACTGCTCAAAGGAAACCCAAGTGTCACCCTCAGCCCCTGTGTGGGAGTCTCTGGCTGTATCTTCCCCTGCCCTGTCATCAGAGGACCGAGGAGACTCTCCAGAGGAAATGAGATGCTGTTCCCTCGAGTGAACAGTAACAAGCCTGGGAGACGTCGGTTCCTATTTGATGGATCCTGTTGAGTCGGCCGTTTTCCCCACTGTGAACAGAGACTAAGCCTAGGAGTCTCACCCCTACACACACACACACACACACACACACACACACACACACACACACACACGCTGTACAGTTCAGCCCGCCACCACCGCCACAAGCCTGTCCTGGGCCTCACTGTGTCTGCCATGTATTGGGTCAGGACCTCACACCCCGCTGCCACTGTGAAAGAAAAAGTGAAGGGATCCTGGGAATGAACTAGCTCGTGTGCTGTTTGTCCTAGTGAAGGGACAGGCAGGCGCCACCGGAGTCCACCACCCTCCTGATGTGGTTTGACCCTTCCAGCTCTTCTAAAAAGTGATAAGGCTGGAGGAGGAGGGCGACTTTCCAGATCACACTCACACACACACACACACACACACACACACACACACACAGATGCCCTGTGGATTTCAACCCTATAAAAGGAGCAGGGTACCCGCCTTCTGCAGCCCCTGCAGAGACAGCCCAGGAGGGAAGGGGTGTGGCCTGAACAAGAAGGGGGGTCAGAACCCAGCGCACACCCCGCCCCCCTTTGGACTTGCATCACTTCCCCAGGATCCCACCCTCCTCGGAAGCCACTGCCTGGCTTCCAAAAAAGGAATTTTCACTCCGGATTGATGCTGTTGAGTCAGCCACTTCTCTGGCTCTGTGATTCGGTTGCCGGCAAGGGGGGCTGTCCTTTTCCTCTCAGGATGCAGGCAGGGAGCGGAGGGGGGAAGCGGGGAGGATGCCTCCAAGGGAGTCCTAGGGAGGGACTGGGCTCTGGTCACCCACCCCCTCCCTCTGAGACGGGACTTGCAGCGAGGAGGACCTCCTGGAGCTGGGAAACTTCTGAACAGGTGGCAGGTCTGTCTGCCTTTGTCTCCAGCTCCCCAGTTAGTCATGGACCCTGGATAGAGCAGCTTCCCCCAGACTTCTCAGGAGAAGCAGGAAGGCCTGCTGAGAGGAAGCCACAGTGGGTGGCATTGTGTCATCAAAGGCTGCAGAGGGCTCCTGTAAGAGTCTTTGAAGCTGAGAGAGGGGGCAGTTAACAATCACCCTATGTATGGAAGGGCCTCAGCGAGACAGCGCTCTGTCTCTGGTTCGGATTAGGCGGCACGTTTTCCAAATGTGACACTCTCTCATTCTAATCTTAGTTTTGCTACAACCTTGCATCTCAGAGAGAAGCAAGAGCAGGCTAGGTTGGCTCCTGCAGGAGAGGACTATGCACGGTGTTCACTCAAGCCACTGCTGAGCCCACTCATGTGGGTGTCCCTGTCAAGAGCTGTGTGTCCTGGGTGATAGGGCTAAGCACAAGA
>CABHPQ010163769.1:0-30334 GCA_902168405.1 Peromyscus aztecus | reverse complement strand
GTGTGTGTGTGTGTGTGTGTGTGTGTGTGTGTGTGTGTGTGTGTGTGTGTGTTGGAGTCATGATCCACATGGACCAATCTTTGCATAGTGTCTCTTTGTAACCATAGGAATAATTTCAAGTTAGCTCAAGATTCTGTTGTTAAATTCATTAAATACCATGAGGAGGAATAGCTAGGGCTTGGCAGCACTTGCTTTTAATGGAAAAGGACACTCCTCACCTGCTCTGTTCCCTTCAAAAACCTCTCGGTCCTCACCCACGCTCTATTTTCTCTTTATTTGTGATTTGAAAATTTGATTGTTTTTTATTTTCATAAATAATGCTGTTGTAGACATCACTTTACATAAATAGTGCAGACCTTATATGAATAAACTCACTATGTAAATTTTTAGCAGTGGGATTGATGGGCCAGTCAATTTAAATATACTCAGTTATAAATGAGTGTGTCATTTCAGACGTCTACTAACAAAGTTGGAAGAGGCTTACTTTTTTCCACTTTCTTGACAGCCGTTGCTAAAGTTGGGTATTTTTTTCTTTTCTGATCCAAATGTAAACATGTGACTCTACATAATTCTTTGTGTATTTATACATATTACTTAATACTGCTAATTGACCTAAAAAATTTTAAACTTACATATCACTTTCTATTTCTCCTAGATTGCTTTTGGTATATCTTTATATATTATTGATTTAAGATGCTTAAATAGTATAGAATGATGTGAGTAAATTAGCATGTAGTTTTGACAACTTTTAATTGGTGGGAATGATACTTGACATAACATTTTAAAATATGTGTGGTGGAGAGAAAAATATGCAACTGATTTATTTTTATTGCATGGAAATATTCACTCAGGAATGAAGACTTAGAGAATGCAGTGGCCATCTCTTTTCCCACCAGGGTTGCAGCATAGGTAATCATTGCACATTGATGCAAAAAGAGCTTTAGTGGCTGAGCTGAAGCTGTCAGGAAGCCGTGAACTGAACAAAAGGGGACCTGGCATAAGTTTAGGGCTGAAGTTTTAGCAGCTACACTGCTGTCTCCCTTCCTGTCAGCTGTTGTCATTTGAAGGGCTATTTTTCCTTTGGTAGTCCTTGGAGTTTTTAATCCTTTTACTCATTTGTATCTCCTGCAGTGGATGAATGTGGCTTTCAATGCCTGGCCTTCAATTTGCATGCCATCTTGGTTTGAGGGAAAATATTTTTCCACCTTAGAGGCATGATTCAATTGGTATAGTGTGAAATGGGGACAGTGGTTGATTGAGGTCCTACCACAATGCCACCGAGCCTTGCCCTCCCAACTGAAAGAATCCTCTCAAATGGGACCATTCATTTTGACCTAGTTGGATGCTCTATTTCTGGTTCTCGAAATGTTCATTTTAGGCACTAAGCTTCCGTTGAAAAGTGAAGAGGGAGGAGGTGCTGACAGTCCAGATTCCACGGAATCCCATTTGTCAACAGCCTGGTTGGCTGCCTTCTATCCAGGAGGGAACTGGTTAAATTCCTCCATCTGAGCTCAGACTCTGGTGGCACAGTATCTCTATATTCCTGGCAGGGCACAAAACAGCCTGCGGGGAAGTGAGCTTATTGGGAAGTTAGGAGGGAGAAGATGAGTACAAATGAGTACAATGGTTTCAATCAGAAGCCAAGTTGTTCTGAAAACTGCTTGTTCTCAGGATGTAAAAAAGATCTAGGCATTGCCTGAAGCTTTATCAGCCATGGGGGTCCTTGTCTAAACCTACCCTTTTTCCCATTTCCCATTTTATGGCCAGGATCTTCTCTATGGCTGTGGGAATCATAGAAATAATACAGATGTAACGTATTTTTCCTACAGCTATAGCAGCAATATTCATTCATTCATTCAGTAATTCATCTATTCAATCTTTTTTTGTCATTTACTGTAGTAAGGTATAGGGGGTTATTGCTGACAAGATAAACATGCTCACTTTCCTGACCTTGCATTCCAGGGGGAAAGCCCAAACTAGAGAGGTAGTTGAAATGTGGTGATGGTTCAGAAAGGGGAATGACAGTGTTCTAAGGACTGTTATGCGGGGCACTGTCATGAAAGGATGGTGTTCTCCAAAGGCCGTGTGTAAAGTTCAGCTGCCAAGGTGACAGGATTGGGAAGTGATATACATCTCTAAGAGATGAGACCTATGAGATGGGATGTTCACAGGTCATTGAGGGTGTATCCCCCAAAGGGATATATATTCATCCCATCCTCTCTTTCACCCTGAGGATCAAAATCTCTCTCCTTTTACATCCTGGCTCGGGATGTGATGTAAGCCACCTGACCAGTGCTTTTGCTGTGCTGGGCCCCTGTCTCCAGAGACTCAGACCTAAGGACTTGTCCTTCTTGATAACCAAAATAAACCTATCTTTATTCCAGAAGTCGGCAAGTGGTTGGTTATACATGTGAAGCTTACTATCACAGGCAGCTAGGGTTATTTTGAGTAACCTTGACCTTCTTGCCCCTTGCTTGGCTACTGAACTGCACATGTGCGATCATATAGCTGGGGGAGTGGCCAGGAATCCCAACAAGCATCATCTGCAGAAGGTCAAGGAAAGGCAGAAATGATTTGAATGAGAAACTAAGAGAAATGCAGTATGGCTAGAGATAAAAGTAGTTTGGAATTAGGGTTTAAACTGTGCATTGTGGACACTTCTTCCAAACACGAAAACAAAGGAGGCAATCTGCTTTGTCCTTCCCACCAAGATGTCTTTGGTATTTCCTGCCATTATCAGAGTTTGGGATCAGCATTCTCAATCATTTTTACCATCGTGAGTTTGAGAATTGTTGTTGACATTATTGTCTTTGATAGGTGAAAACATTTCAATATATTGTTGTCAGTAGTGACATTAAAAGTGACGCCTCTCCTTATACAAGTGACGTCTCAACTTCACATGGCCTCTCTGTTGTGTGGGTTTCTTCAAGAATTTTAATTGAAGGTGCTTAGATTTTGTATAAAAATCACAGAGTGATTTTGTGCAAATTTAGCTCCTAGTTTTTTTCTTCTGATAGACGGCGACAAAACTCCTGTAAAGGACTCCTTAAGGCATCTACTAATACTGTTCTGTTGGTGTGCTATATAAATAAACTTCAATAAACAAGAAAGATCATTTTTATAGGTTCTGGAATCACATCCTATCTATGATTTTTTTTTTCTTTTAGAGGTTCACAAAATTCAATTTTTCATATAAAACAGAGCTCATCTCTGGGGCTCATCAGTTTTCTTTATTGTCTTCTGTTTCCTGTCTCAGTGATGTATGTTTTTATTGCCTTCTTCTGCGTGGCGTCTTCAGTCTCTCACAGCGAAAGCATGCTCCTTGATTTCTATAACCAAACCTGCCAGAGTCATGTTTGAATGTGGGTGGTTTCTGTGTTCCTGGAGCTTGCTAATGCTCAGTCATTGTCTCATTAGCCTGGCAAAAAGCAGAGAATCTCAGTTGTAGCTGCCAAATTATCCAAGTCAATTAAGATTTTAAACTTTCTTACCTCGTCGTTGTGTGCCTAAAAGATAATCTGTATGTACATGTGTTTTTCTGTGTACATGTGCACATGCATGTGTGTGCCCATGTGGAGACCAGCGTGTGTTGGGTGACTTCCTTTATCACTCTTACTGAACAGGGAGCTCACCAATTCAGCTACATTGGTTGACCAGCAAGCTCTAGGGATCCTCCTGGTTTTGCCTCCCCAGCATTGCGATTATAGTCATACATCACCATTTCTGCTTTTCTGTGTGGGTTCTAGGTTATTGAACCAGGTCTTTACAGTTTGTATGACAGGCACTTTACTGATTGAGCTATCTCTGTCCTGTGTTTTCCTTTTTGGTGTGTATATGTGTATGTTCATGTGTGTGTGTACATTTGTGTGTGGGCATTCATGTACCAAGTATGAAGACAAGAGAGATAACTTCTGGTGTTGCTTGTTTTGGGAGCCATCCATCTTGAATTTTTTTTAAACAAGGTTTCTCATTGGTTTGGGGCTTGTAGATTGGGTTGAGCTAGCTGGATAGTGAGCTTCAGGGATCCTCTGGTTTCCAGTGATGGGCTTAAGCTACTGCACTTGACTTTTAAGCTTGAGTTCAAAGGGTCCAAAATCAGGTCCTCATGCATTCAAGGAAGTCACTTTACCTACTGAGACATCTTTCTAACACTGGGTATTTGTTTATGTGTGACTCCCAACAGGTTGTTTCCCTTATACAATAATTAAAATATTATATGCATCTTAGCTTAGCCAGTCAGGTGCATTTGTCCTGATGTGGCAGTGGTGAAATCTGGTGGCTTTAGGGACAATTGCAGTGGAGCTAGTGATAATGTCCCATGAGTGTGTGGTGATGGTTTAGACAGGCCTGTTAGCTATGACAGCGCTGAGTGATGTAACAGTTTAGAAGGGTGCTGTGGATGCTGTACTCTATTTCAGCTTGATTGGCAGCCCATCCAGTGATCCTGTGAGCTGTCTCATGATTTTTCAGTACGTTTCTACTATGCTCAGCTGATTTTGGGCTTACCACCAAAATTCTGTGGTGTGACTACTTTACCTGTGGCTGTGACAAAATGCCCACCAGAAATAGCTTCAGGAAGGAGGGGTTGGTTTCGTCTCCTAGGTCGAGGGTGCAGTCATCATGGTAAGGAACACATAGCCAGGAGCTTGAGGGAGCTCATCACCTTGTGTCTGCTGTCGGGAAGCAGACGGATGAAAGCCGGTACTCAGCGTGCTTCCCCGTTTATCCACTGCGAGACTCCAGCACGGGGACCAATATTACCCACATCGGGGTGGGTTTTCTCTGAAAATGCCCACATAGATGTGCCTCATGGTTGGACTTCTAGATGATTCTTAATCCCATCAGCTGACAACACCATCTGTCACAGTGACCATATCACAGGCGCTGTTTCCAAAGCCATTTGTCCATGTAACCTGTTGTTTATTGAGCATTCCATGTAATTAGTATGTTGGGATAGTGTGTTGTGAAATTGAAATAGCACGATGGAACAAAACCTGGGGATTGTACTTTATTTTATAATGCATGAGGATGATCATGATTAGAAAGCACGCCTTTAATCCTAGCACTCGGGAGGCAGAGGCAGGCGGATCTCTGTGAGCCTGGTCTCCAAAGTGAGTTCCAGGAAAGGCTTAAAGCTACACAGAGAAACCCTGTCTCAAAAAACAAAAACAAAAACAAAAACAAAAACAAAAAAAGAAAGTCCCTAAATACTTTCCTGATCTTATTTGCATAAAGTCCCATAATATAGTGTAAGATATTGTGGGCCTGCTGATCCTGGGAGAGGAGGATTGTGAGTCCAAGGTAAACCTGTGTGAGAAGCTGTGTGAAAAGGAGAAAAACATACTGTAGGGCGTAAACAGACAATTATTGGTATTTTGAATGGAGGCTACACAAGATTCACTCATTGCGCCAGCAGGGGACTCTACTTTCATTTTTCATATTAGTCAATTTATAATAATGGGTAAACAATCATCATACATGTCCAGTTCTTTATGTTCCTTCTTTTCCCTACATCAGGGACTCTTCGTGATTTTCATGTTAACCCTCATAGCAGCCATGTGTGTGCAGTGTTATCCTTATTTCACAGTTGCTAACTCCCTGCCAGGATGAAAGGAATCACCAGTGATTACAAGGAATAAAGCTGGGATGGACCTGGAGCTCATCAGGGGATATGACCCTTTCATTCCCTAATTCTTAAGGCTATATGGTCTCTCTGGATGGACTCTAAGCACAGCACTGCTCTGTGTCTCGTTGGGACCTTCTTTACCAGATGGGTCTTAGAATAAGCTTGTTCTGTAAAGAGGAAAGTCAGTCACCTCCGGCATGTGCACAGTGCCTGGTTTTCAATAAAGCATGTTTCAGGATGGGTAGTGGACTCTTTCTGTGCCTGCTCATGTGATTTACATTCATGTCTCCTGCTTTATAAATTTGGGGACCTAAAGGTTTAAGAATTTTCCTCACTATAGTATAGTGCCTTTTCCACATTCCTCAAATGTCTACTTAGACAGATAAACATCTCTATCAAATACTAACAGTAAGTCCAATTTACTCATCTTTTCTCATGATTGCCTCACTAAAGAAGAACAAGTGAATTGAGATTCTCTTTAAGAAGAGATATTAGACATTGAGGAATGTGATGTTAGGGGCTAGGGTTTCCCTTTTGACCACTGAAATCCTGTGGCTAGTTCACCACCCTCCCACACCCCTGAGTGGTATCACCACCCATGCCGAAAGTGAGTGGGTTTGTGTAGAGCAGCGCTGGGTACATCGGATGTGTCTAATGAGTAAGGCTGCCCTGAAGACTGAAGCAGGCAATGTTCTTATCACATTGTAGATGCGCAAATGAGAACAAAGTGCCCTCTATTAACTGAATATCAACTGTGACTGCGAATCATATTATATTATGCTACAGTTCTTAAAACACGCAAATCTGAAAGATGAGACATAAACCAAGTAACATCTACTGAGAAGGCACAGAGGTTTATCCAAGATTTCTGTATTTAATGGAGATTTGGGGCTTTGACAGTTTATTCAGCTTAATTCAATCTCGAGTCTTTGTGGAATTTCCCAAGGAATGCCTGATAGTGTAATTTAAGCACAGAGTAAAAGGCCACGCCTATAGCGTTACTTAAAGCATTACTCATGTTAGAGCATAAAATGGGGGGCTTTAGTACAAAGCACACCTCTATGGATTCTCTTGAGAACACGCCGTCAGGAATCACTAAGTTGTATAAAAGACAGTTTATCCCTCTTCTACATGAGTTGTCTAAGTTTAGACAGATTTGGAGTTATAAATCTGAAGATGTGCCATTTCTGGCATGCTCTTTTCTCTTCAGTCAGGCTCAACAAATTGCTTTTCCTATGGATAGTAATTTATATTAAGGGAAACACCAAGAGCATCTGCAGTAATCAGATAAAATCCCCTCTCTTCTTACAGATCTGACTTTTCAGACCCAGGTAGTCTATTCTTGCATAAAAGAGAAATATTGCCAGTTGCTTTAGAGAAAAAGATGAGGAATTTTGGTGGCAGTTTAATTTACAACAATATGTTTTATATGTGCCCTGCTGATGACATTGCAAAAATATCCGTTGGTTGAAAAAGTACCTTTAAGGCTTGTGCCTAAAGTGTTTATTTTTATACTATAATAGAGTGTCAGGGGTGAGGCAAGAAGAGAAATACGTGAATATGTACCCTTACCACAAATCTATAGAGCAACAGTCCTCTGCCTGCAGGGACTGCAAGCCATGACTTCATGAAAATTTCAGTTGTATTTTTCATGGATAAGTTGGTTGTCCTGGAATTGATAGTTCTATTGATGAGAAATAAATAGGACTTGAGCTTACTGGCAATCCTCACCAAAGCGCAAGTCAGCTGTCAAGACAGACCTGGATCCCCAGACAGACCCTTGTTGCGTTATTTCCCTGTAAAGGGCTACGTGGCAGCACCCAACATGGGGCCCTGCGGGAACAGAGGCAGTTGATGTTTCTGATGACTGAATATGTTTGCTGAACAGTGACTGTGCGTAGTGCATCCACTATGCTAGGCTCTGGAATAGAGCAATGAATCCACATCCCTGTGAAACTTCAGAGTCTAAATGATGAGGGGGGTGCCTCAAAGGAAATGTCCAGAATGAGGATATAAGCATGAACTAGGAGTCTACAGTCTAGAGGCAGAGGCTAAATAAAGCATGTAGATGCCTGCCCAGGGACTGGAGTTTAGAAGGGTAGAGAGGAAGGGTGGAGCAAGAGATTGCTGCAGGCCCTGGAGAACATGAATGACACTCTCCAGGAGTTAAAAAGCAATGAATTTGAAAGCTAATGTGATAGAGAAAGGAGGGGGTGAGGAAAGAATCATGGGAAATGTTGGGCACGACACTTCTTGGTGATGCCTAGCTTCAATCCATCCCTTACTGTGAGCCTTTGAGGGATTTCAGCCGAGGAGCTAGGTGGTCAGATTTGACTACTTGGCTGTACTATAGAAAGTTGGTGGAGGGCAAAAGGACTCTCTGGACCTCAGCTCCAACTCTAGACACCTCCCTAGTCTGAGCCTGAAGGGACTGGCAACCGAGGCTCTAGGCACCCCACAATCCCCAGACTGTGGAGTCTGTGCTTGGTGGTAATGTCAGTTTTCACAGAGATGTCTCAAGTATACTTCTCACCCTCCAGGCTCCTCTGCTTCATGCGATACACAGGCCCTTGATGTGTGGCTGTGCTAGGCTCTGCTTCATGCGATACACAAGCCCCTGATGGGTGGCTGTTCCAGGCTCTGCTTCATGCGATACACAGGCCCCTGATGGGTGGCTGTTCCAGGCTCTGCTTCATGCAATACACAGGCCCCTGATGGGTGGCTGTTCCAGGCTCTGCTTCATGCGATACACAGGCCCCTGATGGGTGGCTGTGCCAGGCTCTGCCACCAGCTAAGCAGCTTCTTTCTCTGGGTGAGCTTAACATCTTCCCTTTGCCTGTTTCTAAGGAGCCAGTAAGGTGTCCTTTGCCACCAAGTTAACTTCTGCAGCTGTTGACTCCTGGATACAGCTCAAGGACCAGAGAAGTCTGTAAGCATGAAGAACAGCACAGATGCCTCTCCTCTCTGTTGGTCTGTAGCTGCTCTGAACACGTGGGGGATTATAACATCTTAGCGCTGTTTGCTGTCACATCTGCAAAATGATGAGATACAGCAAAGCGGGGCTTTGAAACTTCAGTGTGAGACCAGTAGAGCTAAAGCAAAGCAGGTGTCCCAAATGCTGGACCCGTTGACTAGAGCAGAACCTAACTGAAAACACAGCTAAGACAATGTAGTCTTAAGTGTGTTTCAATTGCGGGGCAAAAGCTTATTTTTAAATATTTGCTCAGAATCTCTCTATGAGATTTGGAATTGCCATCTTTTTACTCAGAAAAAAAATGAACTTAGCATTTCTGGCAACAATTAATAGTCCATTTGTGGCAGTCCCCATGACATCTTTATGATTTGATAGGATGAGTCATGGAAATTCTACCCTTCCCCGGCTTACGTCTCCAAAGAGAGCGATTGGAAAATCTGCTTGAAGATGCATCAGTTTATGCCCGCATTGTCTGGATCTGATAAACTCTTCATGGGTCTGGGGATCAAATGACCACAAGTGACTTTGCTGTGTTGCCAACTAGTTTGCATGTTGCAAAATGGAAGCAGTTTACACGTAATAAAAATGCCATCTATGAAATAGTAAAACATAATTATGCATGTGAGCCCTTTCCCTCTTGATCTCCAGTTACTCTTTAAGCAACTCACAGTGATTGGGAAATGGAGTTTTCTAGACTCAAAGTATACAATTCTTTAAGTATGGTTTAAGTATGGCCCACAAACTCTAGTGCCAACTTACCTGTTTTCTCTTTATAAATCAGTATGCGTGGAACTAAGTACTCTCCCAAGTAATGTAACACTATAAAATAACTTTAAAATTTATTTTAATTTTAATTTTTGTTATGAGTGTGTGTGTGTGTGTGTGTGTGTGTGTGTGTGTGTGTGTGTGTACTTGCCATAGCAAGCACAGAGGTTAGAGGACAGTTCACTCCATTTACAGTGTGGGTCCTGGAGATCAAACTCACATTGTATGGCTTGGTGGTAAGTACCTTGACTCATTAGCCATCTTGCTAGCCCTCAAAAAAAATTTTTTTTTCTTTTTGAGAAAACTCATCTTCTCTCAATTTTATGTTCATGTTTCTAACTGCTAATAATATGCTTAAACTTACACAAGATATAGTATTCTTGTACCTTTACATGCATTTTTAAACAATACCTAATGGGCAATGCCTCAGTATATTGAAAATGTTTCATTTTTTTTCTAAATGAAAAAAAAAAGCAAAACAGAAACTTTTGTATCCTATCATCCTATTTTAGATTATCTACAAGTGCAGAAATGTCAATCTCTAAGTAGTCAGCGAAAGGACTCCGTAGGTGAGAAGCTAAAAGAAAATACTACGACAGTATGTGTGAGGAGAGGCAGTGTGATTGCTTTTTAACTCCAAACCATTCTGTGTTTTTCCTGTTTTCAAATAAACCAGATACTCCTTTATAATCTCAGGGGAATGTGAGATATTGAATTGAAACAGATATTTACATAAAGATACACCTACCCAACAGATTGTGGTTTTGTAACAGGGAGAAGAGCAACCAATGATAATCGTGTTTCTTATATTCCAGATGTTTTCCTCTCCTGTTTTTGTTCTTTTTTGAACTTTGGAGACATGGTCTTGCTGTGTAGTCCTGGCTGGCATGGAAGTCATTATGTAGAGCTAGGCCAGGCTTGAGCTTCTCGGTGGAGATCTGCATACCAAGTCCTAGGGTCCTAGTTGAAGTCTTCAGGCTTTGGTGTCCCAGGACAAAGTATTGGCCTAGGGACCCATGGCTAGAGGTAGAAATTGAGAGTTTACTGAGAGAGGGGAAGTACTCCTGAGGGTGACAGTGGCCTTGTGAACTGAGGGAAACATGCTCTCAAAGGCTCTGCCTGCGTCATCAGATTCATGACCCTTTCTAGGTCATTTACATAGAACCCACCTCTCATACATTTGTGTATTATGCACTTTGTGGGGGAGGGCATGCTCTATGTGTTGTATAGCCCAGGTGGAAAAGCTCTGCTTGTCATTTTCTGCCAAGTGGCTTCTTTCATATGTTAATCTCCATGTAGTTTTCTCTGTTCCTTCTTCTCCTACACCCACAAACCTCTAGCAAACCTCTCTCCCCCAGACTCTTAATTGAAAATCCCAGACATCTTTTTGGGAAGTCAAAAGGTGATGGCCATTCAGTTCATCTCCATTACCATGCTGATGAGAGACAAGGTCACTTCTGCTGCCTACTTTGCCTATTGGTTGGCAAGGAGGAGGCAACTCTATTGAAGTATCCTGGGTATACCTTCCCTGTCATTTCTAGGAGACACAATCTCATAGCAGATTTCCTGGTCCTCTGGCCCTGCAATCATTCCACCCCGTCTTCCATGATGTTCTCTGAACCTTAGTTATAGGAGTTACGTTATAGATGTAGTCGTTGAGGTAGGGTACCCCATGATCCATGCTCAGTTGTTTTCTACCTTTTGACCAGTTGTGGTTTCCTCTTTGCTGCTGAGAGGAGCTTTCTGATGAGGGGTGAGAGCACAGGGATAAGTACTTAGAATGCGTTAGGAACTAGGTTGGTTTAACTGAGTAGTGATAGTAGGTTTTCCACTAAGATTCACGACTTCACTAGCCCCAGGTAGTTGGCTGTTTCTAGGAACGGGCATGGTTTTCCTCATGTTGAGAAGGCTTTAAGTCCAATTAGAACAGCTAGCTGTTGGTTACCACTAAGATATGACTACCACTGTTGCACTTTTAGGGATCTCTTATTATGCTGGTCATTGTTATAGTCCATAGGCATCATAGCAGGGTAGGACTGCTAATTGCTTCCCTCCCCTGGCAGCATGCCAAGTACTTCCTGGAACTGTGAAAATAACTAATTATTTTGATAAAACGTTTTTAAAAAGCATATTAACTACTCAAAGAAATCTGTAAGCATAGGGCTAAGTCATGGTTTCAGTCTTTGGATTCTAGGGATAGCAGAGGTTGGAGGACCATTCCTCAGATGAGGGCGGTTTTTCATGAAGATAGGTCTAAATAGACCAGAAGCCATTTTATTTTCCCAAGCAATAGGGACTTTTTTCAGGGGACTTATAGAATCGGAGTTAAGATAATCATTCACCAAGTAAATTCTTAAATAAATTGTACTTCTGGTTCTTTGTTTTAAAAATTTGGTTATAATATAAACTTAAAGTAATTTGGACTGGCTTAACAGTTTGTATTTATTTGACCATTTACTGAAACCGTTTTGGTGCCAGGTAATAGTTCTAAAAGTATAAGCATATGTATGTACCAGACATATACATAATCATATATAAAGATATATTTTAAAAAACAAATACCAAAAAAGTATTTTGTGTCACTTGTCAACTGTGTTAGGCTTTTGATCAGATCATTTTTCTAGCCTCAGCAGTCCTTAATTGAAAATCTGTACTTTAAAAGACATGATTTAAATTTTTCCTTTTAATTTTTTTCATACAATGTATTTTGATCATGTTCTTCCCCCCAATTTCTTTCAGATTCTACTTGCTTCCCTACCCACACAACTTATTTAATCCTATCTGTCTATCGTCTCTCTCTCTCTCTCTCTCTCTCTCTCTCTCTCTCTAATCTATCTGTCTATCTATCTATCTATCTATCTATCTATCTATCTATCTATCTATCTATCTATCATCTATCTATCCATCTCTCTGCCTCCACACCCTCTTCTCTCAGCAAACAAATGAACAACAACAACAACAAAAAAAAAACCCCTCTGGAAAAACAACAACAACAAAAAACCTCTGGAAAAACAATAATAACAAAAACCTGCAAATTAAAACAGACAAACTAAAATAAAGGAGACAACAAGACAAAAAGTACAAAACAAAGCAAAACAAAACCCAAGACAGTACAAAAACCCCATGGAGTCCATTTTGTGACGGCCAGCCGCTCCTGTGCATAGGGCCTGCCCTGGAGTTGGCTAATACACCCAGTGACACTTATTGGAGAAAATTATTTACTTGCCAGCAGATATCAACTGGAGATAGCGTCTAGGTTAGGGAGGGCTTGTGTCCACTTCCCCTCTCAGTGCGGGGACATCATCTGGCTAGATCTGTACAACAGGCCCTGTGCATGCTAGTACCATCTCTGTAAGTTCATATGTGTATCAGTCCCATTGTCTGGAGGATGCTACTGCTTTCTGGGAGCCAAAACCATATGGAAACCTACTACTGTAGAAGCTTCCAAAAATATATACATATATGAAAGGAATTTAAATGGAGTCACTGTATAATGGGGGACAATGCCCCAGCTAGATGTCTCATGCCACCAAGTAAAACCTTGAGTGCCAGGAATGGGCTACATCTTCAGCAGATGTTGTTTTAAATAAACAAATGACATTTAAAGGTTTTATGAAACATTTAATAGGCCCAAAGATACCATTTTAATGGGTTTTAAGAAGTTAAGAGTACTTTAGTTCATAAGAATGTATTTATCAGGCCTTCTCCCAAACACTCATTTTTACACATATGCACTTATGTGTTTTAAAGGCAGTTACACCAAGACATAAGAAAATTAGTAATTTCAGAAATAAGAGAATTAGTAATTTCAGAAATAAGAAAATTAGTAATTTCAGAAATAAGAAAATTAGTAATTTCAGCCTGCCACAAGAAACCAGAATGACACACCTGCTAAGGGGCCTCAGTTTTTTCTTTCAGTTATTTCACAGGATTCCGGGGACAAATGGAGTCTTGTCCTGTCTGTCTGGGTGTCTCTCTCTCTGCCCTCCTGGGCTCTGCTGAGCCCTCTGCTGGGCCGCCTGTGGCCTAGTGGCGCTGCTGGACAGCCTCACGGGCCTTGGTGACGGCAGTCATCAGTTAAGCAGCTGGCTGTCCAGGTACATTCTGTGAAAGGGGTCGTTACATTAGGCACTACTTCCTGAACTCCAGCAGCTCAGGCCAGCAGGGAGGGTATGGGTAAAACAACCAAACCAAACCAAACCAAACCAGAAAAACCAAAAACCAAAACCAAGCAATCTATGCCATGATGCAAAGCTCGCACCTGCTAAGTCTGGGGCTGATGGGGAAAGTGGGAGCCATCTAGGGCGGCTCCCTGGAGACTTGAAGGGGAAGCGACCCTCTCCAGGGCGGAAGAGTAGAAAGGGTGATGTAAGCAGTGACATGGAAACAGTTTGTGAGTGCACACGACACAGTTACAAAGTAAGAAGATTGTGTTTGTTTACCTTTGAAGACAAAAGGGTTAAGGAACATTCTGTTTGCCAGTCAGTCTCATTGGGACCTTCCGTCCCACAGTGGTGATCGTGTGTGGTTGGTCTCTTTCTTCTTGGTTGTTCAACACTGAGAAGGAAGAGTTGAACAACTGAGTGTGAGGCCTGGGTTTCCTCATGAAGGAGAATTTCTGGGAAGGAGGTGATAACAATGGCTGTTAAATTGATTAGAAAACTTCAGTGATGTGGAGAGGTTGGAATGTGGCAAGTCCAGAGCCAAATTATCCTGGGGCATCTTTACCCCACTTCACAGTCATTTACTGCACTCCGCTGTAGTGATCTAACATCTTTCTGACCATAAAGCAAATCTTTGGAATGTACAAACAGACTCCTCCTAGTTTCCAACCAGCCCAAGGGCCAAGAACACTGTAAGTATCTGAAGCCTGGAGAAATGTTCCCTGCTTTGCTGTAACCCGCCCACCTGATGTACCAACCAATATGTTTGAAAGTGTGCTATCTTATGACTTCTTTTGTTGAATTACTATAAAAGTATCATGACATTGTTGCCTTCCAGGAACTGGGTATTTGGGAAAAGCCCTACTCTGTGTTCTCTATCCCTGCTCACATATATTTGGCTCCAGGATTGACTGTCTTTTGTTCCTATGAGGTGAGAGCCGTTTCTTTTGTTGACAGTGGTTATCTGGGCTCGTGGGTTTTAGCAAGTCTTTGGGCAGTAAAAGAAAAAGGGAACAGTGGGGTTGGCACAAAGAACAAGCCGTGCATTTGGGAGGAACAGGAAGGGAAGAGCCCATTTCGGTGTAGGAGCAGAGAATTGTGTTTTTGAAAGTCCCATGCAACTGAGAAAACCAAAACAGGAGACATATTTAGGTATGGCTAATGTAGACTAGATGTGCAGTGATGTTTTGGGTGTCCTTAGGGGAGCTTCTTAGTTTTTTCTTGTATAATTGAGGGTCCACTACTGAAAAAGGAACATGACACTGATTATCCCCAGGAGTCCAGGAATTTCTTTAAAGGGAGTGCTGTAGACACAGGGGTGGATGAGTGACAGGAAGCCTTACTCCTTGTGTACCCCATAGCAACCAGTTCCCTCCTTTTACTATTTTCTTTGTGTAGACCCTTATCCGGGTAGAGACTCTTGAAGGTCATGTGACTTAGAGTTTCTATTGCTGTGATAAAACACCATGACCAAAAGCAATGTTGGGGAGGAAAGGGCTCATTTCATCTTGTGGCTTCTGGTCCATTAACCAAGGAAGTTCCTGCCATGGTAGGAACTCAAGGCAGGAACCTGGAGGTAGGAACTGATGCGGAGGCCATGGAGGAATGCTGCTTACTGGCTCCTCGTGACTTGCTCAACTTGTTTTCTTATGGTACCCAGAACTACCTACCAAGGGTGGCACCACCCACAGTGGGTTGGGCCTTGCCGTATGAATCACCAGTTAAAATAATGCCCAACAAACCTGCCTATAGCCTGATCTTATGGAAGCATTTGTCTC
Organism: Peromyscus aztecus; assembly: GCA_902168405.1. NCBI lineage: Eukaryota > Metazoa > Chordata > Mammalia > Rodentia > Cricetidae > Peromyscus > Peromyscus aztecus. The sequence continues at coordinate 15,028 of CABHPQ010163769.1, read as the reverse complement.
CCATGGTACTGGCAACTCCAAAATGTCAGGGGTCTCCACTGCACTTGGGCTGGGCCTCACCAATAATCTCTCCTGGCCTCTGTGGTTGCAAGCCTCAGCTGTTCTTCATGAGACCTTCAATCCTTCAAAGTCAGCACTACCTTGGAAACTCTTATAAATTACCAGTTTTGGCTGCAGGCATAAGGTACAGCAGGGCAGGAGGCAAAATCTGAAGCAAAAGCCACGGAGGAACACTGCTCTCTGGCTTGCGTGAGTTCCTGCCCTTCCCTCAGTGCTGGACTATTACCTGGGAGAATAAGATGAAATGAGCCCTTTCCTCCCCAGTTGCTGTCGGCCATGGTGTTTTATGACAGAAATAGAAACCCTAGCTAAAACAGCATGTCCCAGCAGTTCTCTTGATGCCTACAGACTAGGGCCAGCTATGCATAGCATTTTAGTTTAATAAACTGTTGTCTTTTCACCAAAATTTCTCCTCATCTAGCTTGGATAGTGTTACAGCCACTTCTCCTTCTGGTTCTCAGGATCAATCTTATTTTCATCCTTGAGGTTTTATCATAGCATGTGGTCCAAGGAACAGTGAGTGAAGAGACAAATGTCAGGGCCTTTGGAGTGGAGAATTTGAGTCCTTAAGATGTGATGGATTGGAGCTATCTTTCCCATCCTATCTAGAACATAGTTACAAGAGAATTAGAGACTTTTGATGTGAATCCCCAATACTTCTGCACTTACCCATTCCTAAGATAGTGTTTTAACTAATTATCCACATTGTCTGACTCCCAAGATTATGTCTGAAAAATATTGAAATGCTATTTCAATTTGAGACAGTGTCTCATGTCACCCAGGTGGGTCCAGACCACAGAAGTTAAGATCATTCTTTTATCCCACCATAGATTCAGCCAATATTCCTATAGAACTGTAGAGAAAGTCCACTATTGGGTCCCCAGCTATGGCTGTGAGTCATAAGCTGAGGCAGAAAGAAAGGACAGAAAGGAAATGAGAGAAAGGGAGAGGCCCCACCCCCACAAGGTTTCCAGATGCCCTGGGAAAGTGGGTGTAGGGTGTATTGGGAAGTGAGAAATTAGAAACAGCACAGTCAGACCTCCTTGCTGATGGCTCACCAAATGATACAAGGACAGACAGAGTCCCAGGATGCCTGATGATGTTTCCAGGGTCACTTGCTTACAAAGAGGAATGGAGACAGTCTATTAAGAAAGGGAGAACGCACCTGAGAAGGAGAGTGGACTAGTGAGCTGAAGGACATGCGCGTTCAAAATTACTGTATCATGAGATCGATAAGCCTATAAGGTCCTTTACAGAGCACTCACCTCCCCCACATTTGTATGTCGTGTCCTTCTGTGGGAAATGCTCTGCTTCTTGCATGTAGCCCACGTCTGGAAGGACTTCCTGTCTTTTTCTGCCATTCTTTCATATGTCAATCTTGATGTAGCCTTTCTCTATTGCCTCCTCGCCTGCACTCTTGAGTGCAGCTATTCCAGGCACATACAAAAGGCCCAGATTTTACTTTTATTCCTGAAGTCACCTTCATTTTTCTTTATGCAGTTCTTCTGATGCTTCAGTTGAATTATTGTTACGTGGAAGGAATCGCTGTGTTTCGGACCTTTGCATAGCTGTGTTGCGTTTGCTTAAATCCTTGCTAAGTGAGAGCTTAAACATTTAAAAATGGTAAGATGAGTAAGGATAGGCAGAGTGTGAAAATCTGGTTGGTGTGTGTTTGGAGGTGTAGGATGCCATCTGCTCATGAGTGCGGAGCAGCCTCCTGAAATACCATTATTTGAGCATCTGGGGTCTAAGGAGGAGTGTGTCTATTTGACAAGCTCTGCATATGCATACATATAGTATATTTTATCCTTAGAATTGAACTTGGTTTCTCTGCAAGAGCAACAGGTGCTTTTTACTTCTGAGTCTTCTCTCCAGCCCCGGTATAGCTTTTTTGAAAAACAAAAAACAAAAAACAATTATACTGAAAATTTTAACCTTGTTCAAGATAAGATTTGACAAGAAAAGAAATAAAATGCAAAGGGTCAACTGAACAGTTGGGCAGGGACCTTGGGGTACCACAGTCTCTTAAGGTACCAATATGTTATAATTCACATTGGACTAGCAATTGATTCTCTTGAAATCATGGGGTTTGTGCCTAGTGTGAGTCAATATTTCTTCTTAAATGAATCCTCCCTCTGCTTTTTAGTCTTGTTCCTGGCATCTGTTCCCTCTGGCCTTGTGACCTGATGGTAGTCTTGGTGGCCATGCCCACAGCTGGCAATGCTGCTGTTATTTTAATGCCTTTAAGGAGTCTGTCTGAGCCACAGGCCTTGGTTACCAAGAATCAACATTATAAAGATAATGGGTTCTATGATGTGTGTTGTTAGGTGGTTTGCTGAGTTACAGATGGTCTTATTACAGTTTGGACAGACATTAATCAGACAGTGGAATAATTGGGATCCTGCTCAGAATGCAATGTACTCCAGTGACCCAAATTGCAAAATCTTCCCTTTCTAAGAGAATGTGCTGGACTCGAGGCCACACATTTGCAGACAGGCTTAATGAGGAAAAATTTCATGCAGTTCTAAGTATTGTCATCCACAGCTGTGGAATACAGGCTCCAACTTACTCTGATCAGGGATTTAATAGACTATGGCTTTAAAAATCAGAATCTGAAGACAACTGAAGTATGGTTACTATATTCCTTGCTAATTTATTTTCTGAAGGAGATGTTGATGCTTGGTTGGTATTTAGTAAGGGTTGAGTCTTTTTGTTCAAAGAAATGAAAATTTTCTACAAGAGGCAAGCAGTTATGTTTGATGAGATTTTATGGGGTGTTAAAAGTTTATGTGGATTAAGACTGAGCGGGAGACAAAGATGTGCATGCCCACCCGGAGCTCTCTGGTTGGGCTCTATTATGGTGAGCAAATACAGGGTGGGGTATGGGGGTAGAGACAAAGGGGGGCAGAGAGAAGGAGGGAGAGAGAGAAAGGGAAGGAGAGAGAGAGAGAGAGAGAGAGAGAGAGAGAGAGAGAGAGAGAGAGAGAGAAAGGAGAGAGAGAGGGAGAGAGAGAGAGGTGGGGGGAAAGGGAGAGAAGAATGAATGGTTCATGTCTTATGGAGAGAGGCAGATCCAAAGAGGTGAAAGCAGGGAGGAGTGGGCTGAGGTAGGTGGCCTGTTTGCCACCCGGGACCATGGTGCTGTCCAGGCCTGGGATACTGCCAAGGGCCTTTTCTTCACCAGTGGCCCTGCTGCAGCCATGGTCTGTGTTGATGTCTGTGACTTCTGTTACTACTGAAAGTGAAGAGGATAGGGTTGCACAGAGTTAGCCCTGCCCCTCACTGGTGCAACACTATCAAGAACTGGACCTGCCCCTCAATGGCTGCAACACTATCAAGAACTGGACCTGCCCCTTAATGGCTGCAGCACTATGGAGAACTGGACCCACCCCTCAATGGCTGCAGCACTCAACAGGATGTCAAAGTAGAGCTGACTCTGTTGTCAAGGGTGTGGGTGAGCCAGCCAGAGAATATGAGTATGGGAGATCTGGTCCTGGCCCTCACCTGCCATATGGTGGTGTGATCGAGGGGGAGATTCCTCCTTGCCACCTGCTGCAGGCAAGAGAGCTGTGCCTGCTCCTCACCGGCTACAGCACTCAGGAGAGTGGGCCCTGCACCTGGCCTGGGCAGCACAATAGAGTTGACCCCATTGACCTGTGGGGGTGGGTATGAGCATGAGAGATCTGCCCCCACCCCACCCCGTCTGCCATGCGGTGGCTGGCAAGGTAGAGAAGCACCCCCCTCACTGCCTGTGGCAGGTGGGAGAGATGTCCCTGAGGTCACAAGAGCAAGGGAGCTGGCCCTGCCTCTCACCAGCTGCAGAGTGGCCCCTGCCCCTTGCCTGGGCAACACAGTAGAGCTGGCCTTGGTGGTGTAGGTGTAGGTGAGAGCAGGAGAAGCAGCCCCACCCCTTGCTGTTTACAGCATAGGGTGAGCTAGCTGGAGAGCTCAGCCTGGTGTTGAAGATGAGGGAGCACTGGCTGGCTAATCAACCCAGCAACTACCCAGGCCCAGAACCGGGCTTTGAGTTGGCCCACCCCAACATCTACCCCATCTATGATCTGCTGGAGCACGTGAAGGGGCCAGTCCTGGGGAACCAAAGTAGCAGGATCTCCATAACACAGGGCAACAGGATATCAAAGAGGAGTCCCAGTATCAATAGCAGAAACCAGAGACCTTGAACCAGACTAATGACTCATTGCAGTGAACACTTGCAAGTAAGGTGTATAGACTAAAGGGTATATATTATATGACTCACTGTGTCACACTACAGCTTCCACGATGAGATTTTTCTTTTAAATTTTGTTTTGTTTTGTTTTGGGAGAGGGGAGGTTGTAAGGGCAAAAGGCAGATGCAAAGGGAGGGGGGAGATGAGTGAGATTGAGATGAATGATGGGAAATCTACAAAGAATCAATAAAAAATTAAATAAAAAAGTTTATGTGAAAATACTTTGGAAGAAACATTAAATTATTTGTTCTTTGAGAATTTTATACAATGTATTTTTTATCATATTCATTTCCCACTCCTTCCCCCAATTCTTCCCAGACCCACCCTCTTATCCCTATACCCCTGCAAATTTGTGCTGTCAATACACTCCCGGGTGTGGAGCTATCCACCAGAGACTGATCAGCCTACCAGCCTCCACAACTTTAAAAGAAAACTGACCCTTCCTCTCCCAGAAGTCATTGCCTGTCCATAGTTCCTCTCATTGGTGGAAGCTCATAAAGTCCTTCCCCCTGCATGCCAGAGTACTGAGAGGCTTGATCTCGAGCAGGTCTTGTGCAGGCTGCCACAGCTGCTGTCAGTTCATGAGTGCTGCGGTCCTGTCATGTCCAGAAAACTGAGAAACAGCATTTAAAGACCACTTGAGTCCGTCTTTGTGGCATCAGAATCAATCTCTCTCCCTCACCCCCTTTTCCTTCTCTTTCTCTTTCCCTCTTTCTTTTCCCCATCCCTTTCTCCCTCTCTCCCATCCTGGGTACCTTTTCTTTCCTCTCCTTCCTCCCCTACCCCCTCACTTCTTCCTTCCCCCCTTCCTCCTTTTTCTTCCCCTCCTTCTTTTTAACCTACCTCTTGGCTCAGTATAACTACCGCTGTTGGGGACAGTGTGTGTGTGTGTGTGTGTGTGTGTGTGTGTGTGTGTGTGTGTGTGTTTAATGTGTCTGTCAAGACTTTTCAATGTCTTCTAACTATGCATCTAATTGAATGTACATATCCCATTAAAAATTCAGAGGAGGCCAGTGCAGTGGCTCAGTGCTTAAGAAGACTCTTGCTGCTATGACCTGAATTAGCTGCCTGGGACCACATGTTTGTCCCAGATCAAATCACATAAGTTGTCCTCTGACCTTCACACATATGCTGTGACACACATGTACACACATACTCATATGCACACAAGACACTAATAATTATTTTTTAAAAGTCACTAATGTTTTAAAGTAACTAATTACAAATATTTGTATGTACTTAATAAAATGAGGTCTTTCATAAAGTTAACAGGGCACAAATTAAAATAAAACCATGCATCTAGTACAAAAAATATTCTTTTGAATGCTAACTTTGTGCCAGGCATCTTGTAAGGAGTTAGAGTCTGATGTGAGCAAGACATGCATTCTTGCCTCCCACAGTAATTTGAGTAACTGCATGGGTGGATTCATGCAAGGTTGTATTGTGGCAGTAAAAATTAATGCACAGCAGGCCCTCTGCACAAGGCTGCTCTTTGAGTTAGTCTATGAGAATGAGAATATTCTGAGACAGCATTCATGTAATTCTAAGTATTTACACACATGGTCCTCTGATATGCACTGTAAATAAATATTGTGACTCCAGTTTGCAAAGTTTCATTTTTTCCATGGTGTTTTGTTTGTTTTGTTTTTAATATGCTGTTTTTCTGGAGAATGATCACAAAATCCTGGAATGATTCAGGAGGTATTCAATTCCTGGTCCCTGATAAAAACACAGTTTATTATATCTGGAACATTTCAGTGACTGCTTCAATAAACCATTAAAAACAATGATGCAGATTTTAATGAAATTGCTGCAAACTTACATATAATTTGAGAGTGTTTCATCAATTAATAATTGCATTCTTCTGAAATAAGAAATAATTTTCCTTCTGTCATAATTAGGATGAAAAGGATTAAACTATAACTTCTTTAGCCAGATGTCAAGAACAACAAAAGTGGCTAAAAAACATGGCCTTCTCTAGCTTCCACAGATAATTCTCAGAGTTACTTTAAGGTTAGGTGCTTGGTACAAGTATCTGGGTACTTAATGGCATAGTTTAGTCAAATCAGGACAATGATACCAGGTAATCTTGATGGTTTCTGATCAGCTGGTACTGTGTAGAAACATTTCCCTGAGTGACCAAAACGTGTCAACTGCATATAATAAATAATCTGCTGTCTTTCAGAGAACCCAAGCCTGGGTACAATGCTAGCTTGATTTTGCTCAATAACTTTCTTAGTTTGAAGGCCCAAGAGTCTTTCTTTGGACCTAAGAAAGATGACCTCAGGGTCAATCAATCCATCACCTTACATGGTTATCATTTTTGTACATATGGTAGGAGCATTTAAGATCTACTCTCTAGGCAAATGTTAAGTCTGTAATATATTAATTATACTTAACGTAGCATACATAAATTTTCTAGAACCTATTCACTTTATAAGTTACATTTTCTATCCATTGACTGACCCTGCCCCATAAATACCACCATTCTCTGTTTCTATGTGATCAAGTTTTTTAGGTTTCACATGTAAGTGAACTAGTATGGTATTTATCATTTTATAACTGGCCTATTTCATTTAGCATAATGCCCTCTACATTCACTCTCCTGTTGCAAATACTCAGACTCCCTTCACAGTTGTAACCATTTCACAATGTATTGTATCAGGTATCCCAAGTACACCTTAAATTTGTATAATTTTAATTTGTCAGTTATACTTCAGATAGGCTTCAAATAAACACATACATAAATAATAAAAGCAATGACCTATAATTTAGAGATGCTCAAAATTTTCTCGTTTGGTTGCCAGATGTCCATTGCTCTAGATGGAAGGACATGTGCAGATGAGCTCCTTGATTGGGATATTTTTGGAGGCTTTCTACAAACGCAAAGTCATCAGAATGATATTTTGGAATTTTAATTTACTTTTATGGGTACTATTTATATACATATAAAGTATGTTTCAATAATTAAGAGAAACTGGTTTTCATCCTTAACACAAGTCTTTATTATGTCCTGTTAAAATCCTATAATTTATGTGTAAAGTTAACTAGAGACTTTCAATACACAAATGGAGTTTGGGGAGTTTGGTCTGGAGGACATTGTTGGTTTTTAATGGTTAACAGGGAAACTGATTGCCGCCTTTGGGTGTTCCAGGAACTAAAACCCTGTTCACCCAGCTGGTTAGTAGTATTCTGCCTAATGTTGCAATACCTAAGGTTTCCTGAACCCTCGGTGAATTGACTTTTTGGATACAGACATGGGAACAAATTCTGTCTTGGCAGTTTGTCTCTGAGTTCAAGATAGCTTTTGCTCCTTGTGTGACCAAATATGTTCAACAAGCACTCTTTCTGGATCAGATCCAGAAAATAGGCTTTCAGAAGCAAGAATACAGTTCTCTCAGAGCACACTGATTGCTCTAGACTCTAGCCCATGTTTTTATAAGTTAAAAAAATTAAATATGCCAGGTATGGTGGTTTATGCCTTTGATACTAGCACTCAGGAAGCTGAGGCAGGTAGATCTCTGTGAGATCCTAGACAGCCTGGTCTACATAATGAGTTGCGAGATATCCATGGCTACATACAGAGATTCAGTCTCAAACAAACAAACAAAACAAAACAAAACAAAACAAAAACCTCTCTGCAAAGTCTGTAGAGGGCACAGAAAGGATGCAAGGATTCTCTTGTGTGATATGCTGTCGATGGTTTGTTGAACGGCATTCTTGAGGACCCAGCAATGGCTTGAAGAGGAGCACAGGTAATCATGAATTTGCAGATGGAGGAGGAGAGCTGAAGAAAGAGGGGAGTCAGGCAGGGTGGGACAGAAGACAGATGGGCACTCTGGCAGTTTCATCGTTCTATTTGAGGTTGCTAGGAAGACTGAGGCATCGAAGCCACTTAGCATAGGGTCTGGAGCACAGTGAGTGTTCAGAAACAATAGTTGGAAACAATCTGCATCTGGTGGCATGTTGGTAAATGTTTAACCACTGGTTCTTGATTTGTAAGACTTGCAGCCTTCTGTGGGGCAGTGACTCCCATCGTGGCCAATTGTAGTAGTCCAAGTGATGCCTTTGAACATAGAATTGACAAGATTATCTCCTGAACTGCTAAGACCCAGTTTCAGAAAGCACCAAGTTTTCTTGTGATCCTGGAGGTCTTGACAGTCCTAACATTGCGCGCCTTGGCATATTCACCTCAAGTCACCTTGGTCAAAGCAGGTGAAAGTTAGCTTACTAAGAGGTGCATGGCATTAATGTGGGGACTGTTATTGGAAATGATTGTCAGGCCCTGGGATATGAGTTTTGCTCTGGGGAATTTCTAGACTTGCATCTTTAGCCAACAGCCACTCTGGATTTGAGACAGGAGGATAGGAATGCAGTTTAGTTCACGGCTGGGTGCGGATGACCCTGGTGGGAGGATCTAAGGGACATGAGTAACTGTTAGAGCTGGGGAAGGATATTTTTGTTAGTAAAAAGAAACTAGGTAGTTTCCAGCCCCCCCCCCCCCCCCCGAGAGTTTGAGTAGGCAACATGTGTGGGAACGAACCTGAGAATAGTCCAGAACACCATGGGATGGGGAGAGTAGAAATGAGGAGAAAGAGGCTGCTAAACCTGTAGAGGTGGAGGTGGAGGACGGGAGGTGGTTCTTACAGGAAGAACCAGTGAGGAAAGACTCCTGTGTGTATAGCTGTTTACTTACCTTGCTGGCCCAGCTATATGTATATACATTGTTATGTATGTATATTGTAGTCTTTGTGTCTTACAATGACTTTGAAAGATTAGCATTCATCTACTTGGTTGCTCACTTTGAAAGCATTGGGATTGATTGGTCTGGATGTTCCTTGTACCCACTCCACCTGGTTGATCACTGAGACCCCATGGTTATACTCCGGTGTTAGTGTTCTGCTGCTGTGACAAATAGCACAGCGACTTCACCTTCAGGAGCAGAGATTCATTTTGTTCATGGTCTCATTGCAGGGTTGCTTGGCATCATTGCTGTGGGCCTCCAGGAAGGCAGAACAGCACTGCGGTTGAGGCTGTGATAGAACAGAGTTGCTCATCTCACAGTGACCAGGAAGGGCTAGGGGTTGGGCACAAAGTAGTGTCCCCAAGGACATATTCCAAAAGATCCACTCTCTTTGAGCAAGTCCCAACTCTCAGGTGTCTTCTACCTTTCAAAAATTAGTCCAATTATGAGCCTATTTGTGGTGGTATTGTGTTCCCCAAAATATTGTGCACCCTAATAAACTTATCTGGGGTTAGAGACAGAACAGCCACTAGATACAAAGGCTAAAAAATGATGGCACTCACACCTTCAATCCTAGCATTCCAGGGGTAGAAATCCCTCTGGATCTCTGTGAGTTCAAGGCCACATTGGAAACAGCCAGGCATGGTGACACATGCCTTTAATCCCAGAAAGTGAGACTTTAATCCCAGGGAGTGGTGGTAGAAAGCAGAAAGGTATATAAGGCGTGAGGACCAGAAACTAGAAGCATTTGGCTGGTTAAGCTTTCAGGTTTCTAGCAGCACAATTCAGCTGAGACCCATTCTGGATGAGGACTCAGAGGCCTCCAGTCTGAGGAAACAAGACCAGCTGAGGATCCGGCGAGGTGAGGTAGCTGTGGCTTGTTCTGGTTCTCTGATCTTCCAGTTCACCCCAATACCTGCCTCAGGTTTGATTTTATTAATAAGACTCTTTAAGATTCATGCTACATCCTATTAAAAGGTTAATTTGTTGAAGTGGTTCGAGCCCACATGAGTCAATCAATCTTTTCCCCAAAGCTCATTTCTGGACACTGTGGTATTGGAGAGTAAATGTTGAACACATAGACCTTTGGGGAACATTTTGGAACCAAACCATTAGAAACAACACTGGCTATGTGGTGTTCTTTGATCTAGCAAGGGGGAGGTCTTTTGCCCTGCCCCTTGGCATTGTTATAAAAAGCCCTTTTGAATAAGCAGAACAGGCCATTGGGTATTGATCAAGGTCCTCCTGAAGCTCTCCTGTGTTTCTGTCTTTCTCCTCTTTGCTATCTTTCTATGTAATATTTTCTTATCCCTCTCTCCTCCTCTTAAGAACCCTTGAAAACATGGGAGCTGGCCTCCCACAGATGGTACCAGAACTTGGGACTTGGGTACAGAGGAGATAAAGGAGAGAAGGGGGCACTGTGGAAGCAGTTGGACATACCTGGTTATGAATTAAGGTTAAGGTGATGGTAGTTTATTCGTCAGGAGTAAAACTGTATATGGATAAAGCAGAGCCATATACAGTTTTACTCCTGAAGAATAAGTCAAAGCAAGTAGTAAAAGTTAGGCTGCAGCAAGTCTCTCTCTCTGTCTAGGTTTCTCTCTTTCTCTCTCTCAATTTCTATCTACTAAATTAGGTTAAAATAAAGGGTTTAGGTATAGGGATATTGTGTAGGAAGAAACTTAGGGTGAGAGTAGAATTTCTCTAGTGCTATACCTGGTGCACAGAAAGCAGTGTCCAGGAATGAGCAGCCACTGCAGACTTAGGAGTCTGAGAAAGAGAAGCCGATATGGGGCAGGGAAATAGGAAGCAGATGTTTGTATATTCACTTGTAGAGAGTCTGAAAATTAGGGGAGTTAAAGTAGAATAGCAACAAGTACAGAGGTTCTTAGAGTTTGTAGAGGAGCTGTGTCCTTGGTTTTCTGACTATAGGACTCTGGACGCAGACTCATAGGAGAGAATCGGAGTTGAAATGCAACACTATTATGAGGAGCATGGGCCAGAAAAGATCCCAGTGGAAACTTTTGGCCTGTGGGCAATCTGAGTCCTGAGTGGCAGGGGGGGAATTTTCCCTGAGGTGAACATAGGTGAAACAAAACCCTCCGCTCTGCCAGAGCTGCTGCTAGATGGGGGTACTTTTACAAAATCGTTCAATCAGGGTCAGTCCTCTCTTGGCCATGAAGCTGAGTTTAAGGAACAGAAGTCTTGGGTTTGAGACAAGGGAGGAACTGAAGGATTTGAGAGACATAGTAATTTCTCTCTCTTAAAAATTGGAGGCTCTTCAGGTCTCTCCTCAGAAGTGTCCTCATCTTCCTTCTGTAGGGGTAGAATTAGACTCACCTGAGGGGTCATCTATCAGAATGGAAAAGTCACCCATAATTGCCCTGGCACAAAAGCCTCCTAGAGCCCCTCACTGCTAGTCCTGTGTCTCCCGTCAAGCCAGTATTAAAGAAGGAGCTAGCGGAGGGGTGCAAGGATTTCAAATGTTCCCAGTAATTGAACAGCCAGATGCCCAGGGTAATATCAGACCAGTGCACATAAATGGAGCCTGGAGCCACACTGCTTCTGGTTGCTAGCAGCAAACCAATGTGTGGCTCCTTTAAGAGATGGTTTTCTGATTTCTACTAGCTGAGCAGAAAGCTTTTCAAAAAGTGTTACAGCAGCTCAGTACAGTAATTCCATCTTCACCCTAGGGCAGCTATCCGAAGGAAGGCTACCAGAAAACACAGACTTGTTTGGACTGGGTTGTTGCACTCCAACAAGTTTTGGTAAAGGAGCTGCTATAAAAAGACTCCAGAGCCGCTGACAAGTCAGGCTCTAATTGCAAATTTTTAGGGGAACTTTAAAACTGGTCTCAGAACTGACTTTGAACTTCAAACTTCAGAAATGGAACAGTTTTGATTTCACCTACAATTTTAACTATGTATCCTCTGTCTTGTTAGAAGAAAATGTAAAAAGTTCTGTTAAGAGATCACTTTTGAATGTTTGCTAAAGTTTGTAAAGTATAAATAGTCCTATTGAGAGTTGGCCTTAGGATGTAAGTTTGTAAGAATAGTAAATATGTATAGTAATGTTCATGCTAGAATTAGGTTAACCTGCTAATATTAATGAACCATGGTTTGGTGAAGCTAAGAGAGTCATTAGGTTTGATGCAGTTGCATCAGGAGTTTACTGATTTATTTGATGTGGTTGCATCAAGACTTTATTGATTTTAAAAAGGGCTTGATACAGCTGAGGTTGCTATAGACATCTTAGACCCATTCAAAAAGGACATTCCATCTTGGTCATCCTCTACTCTTTTACTGGGAGACGTGGCTGACTGAGGGAGCAAGAGTATTACTGTGGTTGTTCCAGCTACTTGCAAGCTTTTAGTGGGGACCTGATTTAGAGCTGCATAGTTAAGCTCTATACTTTCCCCTGCCAGAGGCTGGTAGTTAGAGATGGGTAAGTTCTTCTTGTTAGCTGCCAACTAAGACAGAGTACCCTTGACAGAAAGTATATCTCCATGATGGATAAGGCTGATTAGTGAGGAAGAAGACAGCCTAAGACAGGCACAGTATATCTGAGGGATCTGAGGGGCCCTTTAATATATTAAGAAGGGGGGGCTGTGGAGACCCACAGAGGTTTCCTAGTGAGAACTTACTCTGGGTCCGAGAATCTGAGCTTTCTTTACCCAACAGGGCTGCATAATGGGATAATTTGATCATGAGCATGGTTACTAGGTGTTTGGAAGGGTCTACACTTGGCTGTGTGGTGTGATTTGATCTTCTAGCAAGGTGGAGGTGAAAGGTCTGGTAAATGGTGCTGGTGGTGGTGCTGGTTACCACGTGGAAAGGTCACGGTCATGACAGAACCCAGTGTTAGTTTTCAGAGCTTTATTAGGAGGGAAAGGGGAAGGGAGAGAGGAGAGCCAGGTCTGGAGAGGAAAGCATGTGTGGAGCACAGAGAGAGAAAGATGGTGGGGTTGGGGGAAAGGGGAGTGGAACAGAGCAGAGCAGAGCAGAGAGAACGTGGGGTCTGCATCAAGTTTTTAAGGCACAGATTGTGTGACCACACCAGTACGTAATTGCCAGTGCCTACTGATGACATAAGATGCAAGACCCCGGACTGTGCATGTGCAGTATGTAGCTGGAGTGAGGGCAGAATCCTAACAGGAGGTCTTTTGCCCTGCCCCTTGGTATTGTTATAAAAAGCCCTTTTGAATAAATGGAAAAGGTCATTGGGTGTTGACTCAGGTCCTCTTGAAGATATCCTGTGTTTCTGTCTCCTCTTCACTATTTTCTGTCTAATATTTTCTTATCCCTCTCTCCTCCTCATAAGAACCCTTGAAAAGGTGGGAGCTGGCCTCCTACACAACAATAGTGTGTACATTTGCTCAGCACATGGTGTATTAAGAGTAGTAGTAGATTGTGAAAGTCAGCTGGTTGGCTTATGACCATTGTAGTTTAAAACAGATTGGATGTCAGAAGAGTGGGTCAAGACCTCAGTTTCTCATGTGGTCAGTGTAGGGATTACTTCATGCAACTGTTGAGTATAGGTGCATACATTAACATTGCTCAGTGTTTTGTTTCCTCTTGTTCATGGGCACATAGTTGGACTGCATTTCCTAGATGTCCTTGCATGTATTACCACATGACTACATTTAGACCAATGACATGTGAGCAAAAATGAATATGGTATTTCCAAGCCTGACCTACAGAAACCTTGAGTTCACTTGTCATTCAAAGACATTTACTTGTCTTTGCTATGGTAGTAGGCCTATTCTATAGGGTTAATTTAGAAAATTGTGATAGGAAATCTTAGCTACATTTACATTATCACATTTGCTGCTCATGACCCTGTGAAAACCATACTGTCACCATGTCCATTTTACAGCTCCTGAAGGGCAGGTGTAGAACACTCAAGTCCCATGGTCAAAGATACACAGCTAGAGAGGAGGAGAGCCCTGGGCTGCAGACCTTCAGCTTTCTAGGATGAGAATTTGTTGAATCACAGCCAACACCACCAGCTTTGATCAATCCGAGGTGACTGGACCTCCATTTCCAGTTGTCTTCTGTTGTTTAGTATCTGTTTTTACAAACACAGTCTCTGCAGACTCTGAAAACACTGTTTTAAAATATGACTCCGAAAGCTTCAGAGTGTCGCACTGGGGATTAGCTATGTTATCCCCAGGGATTCTCAACTGAATCTAGCTGCCAAAAAAACCCCTTTCACTGTTTTGGAAAGGACATAGGGGTACAGTCCCATTTATAGGGGTGTGAGTAATTTCTACCATATGGCTCATGATTTACTGTCTTAAAGAAACATTTATCTGTGGCTCAGTAGCTAGGCCTCGTCAGACTTGAGATGATGAAAGTGTTTATGAGGAACGGACTTGCCAGTTCAATTATTATTTCAAGGGGCTGGCTAACAGGAAAATTATGGCATTGTAGCTGTTAGAGGCTAAACTCCAGTAGATAGCTTGAGTGTTTTAAAGTAGTTAATTCAATTTCCCCTATATCTTCCCAATAATTGATCTTAAGAAGTTTTGGTCATATGTATTACATATACAGATGTATGTATATATGGCAGAAAGTCTGTCCTTCCTTAGATATGAATTGAGAGCAGTCTGCCTGGTCCTGGATGTCACCACTGTCAGGACCCAATATGAGGTGGGCTCTATTCAATGTGTTTTACATGTCCTTGGTTGGGGGCTTTTCTCTAATGATCATAGCAAGTACTGTTCCCTGGATTTTTCTCAGTGCAGGGAGAGTTGGGCAGTTTTCTTTCTTTGTCTGAGGAGAATGTGATGAGTCTTCTACTGTGTCACCCAGCTTGAGCCCAACCTCTTCTCTGAGAACCCTCTCCATCTTCTGTTCTCACCCAAGTCACCATTTTTGCTGGCGCAGCAGCTGTCAAGTGGGGGCAGTGGATGCAGCCATCTCTAGGCACAGGCAGCAGCAACAGTGTGGGTTGGGAACAGTAAAAGCTGCCTGAGGCTTTGTGCACATGTGGCA
>CABHPQ010163768.1:22084-50817 GCA_902168405.1 Peromyscus aztecus | reverse complement strand
GGTGATGTTGGAGTGACCCTGGAGTGCAGGGATAGCCAGGCATTTTTCACTTCAAATAAGCGCCCATTTGACCTCCGAGACAGGAGGATGCTGCTTACCTGATGAGTGTGTTCCCTGCACCCTCCCTACTTGGCTAATGCTGGCGAGGGTGTGGAGCCCTGCCTTCTGATGGACTCTGCTGGATATGTAGCATTTGGGTGAGGTTTCCCAGGCCCTTTTACCATCCCAGCTGCCTCCAGCAGCACCCCACCACTCCCATGAATATTCGCATTTGGGGTTGAGGCTGCAACCCTCAGAACCTCATCCTTGCTCCTCCGTAGACTGCTTCTCGGACCCCAATTGCACTGTGTTTTGCAGTTGACTTTCTCGATAAGCATGAGGAGTGCTAGACTGAAATCATGAGGACCTGTCCCCATGGGAACCGGACCAGGCAAGCTCCTTGATCACCAGTGCAGGGCTCCCTTCTGGAGGTGACCCCGAAGTTGGCTGTGTTTAGATGGAGGCCTAGGGATTGGAAGCAGGCTGGTAGTGTTGAGACAGGGCTGGAGAGTCTGAAAAGGCTGCCGAGGCCCCCATCTCCATCCGCTGAGCTGGCTTCCCAGAAGGTGACTGTCATGTGACAATCTGTCTGCTTCAGCACCCTTCTGCCGGGAAGGAGTGGAGGGGCCCCATAAGCCACCAACCACCCAGTCTCCTTCTGGCTTGCTCATGGCCACAGGGGGTGGAGAAACGCACTTGCTGGAATCCCCCTGCCTGGAAGTGTGAAAGTCAAGGTCAGATAGATTCTGGAGGCTGTAGTGCAAGAGCCAGGAAATACATGTGTGGAGGAATTCATTCAAGGTGTTCACTTTGGGTTCATAATGCCCTCCCTCTTTTGATGTTTTTTTTCCTGTGATATGTTTTCTTTCCAATTTTTTTTTTTTTATTTGAGACAGGGTCTCACGTAGTCCAGGCTACCCTCCAGCTCACTATATCTGTGGGAATGGCCTTGAACCTTTGATATATCCCTACCTCCATCTCTAGAGTTACAGGTGTGCACTATCATGCCCGACTCTGACAGCTTTTCAAGTTTTGGTTTATTTAGCTGTCTGTTACCTGCTTACTCTCCCATGAACTGGAAACTACACTGGAGAGATTTTTGTCTTGATTCCCACTGTGTTAGTGGGGTGCTTGAAGCCTGGACCATCACCAAATAAGTGTGGAAAGAGCTATGAATGCTGGAGTGAGCCCAGGCCCAGGGATGCTTTATTAACACAGCCTCAATGAACCCTGGCCGCTGAGGGCAGCCACCCGTGGTACAGTGCACTGTGGGCATCTGGCTTGTAAGGCTGCTCTTCCCCCATGGTGAGATGTTAGAATATGAGGTCGGCGGGGAGGAAGGAGGTGGAAAGACACAGAAGGAGAAGCAGACTGGGCCTCAGTTTCTCCCACCTACCATGTGGAACAGATTGGACTCATTCAGTGTTACGAGTAATAGGGGAGTTGATGCCTCTTGAGTTGAGGTGGAGGGTCAGTGATGGCAAGGGACCACCAGGGTGGCACATCCTGGAGACAGGTCCTTTTCTTCCAGCTTTGACATTGTCTTCTCTTGCTCTAGCAGAGATAGGGGAGGCTGCTGGGCTGGGCTGGGGTTGCAGGAACAAGTGGAGACTGAGCGAGAGGTTAGTCCCAGGAACCAGGATGGGGGCTGCTGGGTAGAAAAGCTGGCTCCGGAAGGCCTCTATGTTGTGCCCAGAAAGGGCTTCTTCAAAGAGCTTTGCCATCTCGTCTAAATACGGCCTGAGACGCAAGCAGGCAAGCAGGCAGGCTTAGGAGGCCTTGTCAGCTTCTGCCTTTGCCAGCCACAGACAACGCCCTGGGTGCTGGGCAGAGAGCCCGTCTCCCTCATTACAGTGGCAGTAGGCTGCGGAGTGTATATCTCCGCCTGTGTGTGCGTGTGTGTGTGTGTGTGTGTGTGTGTGTGTGTGTGTGTGTGTGTGCTGTGCTGGGGCCCAGGTGGAGGGTGGGGTTCAAGCCCTTTTGATCTGCCAGCCTGGCTGGGAGCAGGTAACTCACCTGGCCTCACGCTAGCTCGTGCCTCCTGCAGCTGGCGTTGGGGGCGGGGCAGGGAGGAGGTTGTTTCTCTTGGCTGCCAGGCTGGCTTGGCCCCAACTGCTTCCATGCCACACCCTTGTCCTACCAGGAGTCCCAGGTCTGAGATCTGGGGTGGCAGCTTCAAGCTGTCATGTTCCTTTCCTGTGTATGGGGGTACCCACCTAGAGGCTTCTGGGGTAGCTTCTTCAAGCTGTCAGGTTCCTTTCTAATGTAAGGGGTGCCCACCTAGAGGCTTCCAGAACCTGTGGCCGAAAATTCAGGCTTCAGCAGTTCCATATTAGGGGTGGGTTACACGCAAACACAGAGACTGTGACTGCAGACATGTGCTCCTCAGAATCTACCCAGAGCACTGCATCCTGGAGTGGACCTCAGGCTAACTAACTGTTCACACCCCCAGTCCCGGAAGAAACCCACCAGCCCACGGAGCACCTGGTAGTGTCAGTGTGGAGCTAGGTGCCGTTTCCTGGGGCCCAGAGTGGGGGATAGTGCAAAGCCACACTCTGTCCCTGGGGACCACAGTTCTCCACCCACCTGTCACCATCCTTGAAAGTATTGTGAGCGTCTGGCCCAGGACATGTGTGTGGTGCTGCCCTCAAGGAGCCATATAAAGAGTTGGTGAAGACAGCAATGACAGCTTGTGACATGCCCTTTATTTGGGGCGGCTCTGTTCTGTACAGTTACACTTACCAGGGACCCCAGAGCCAGCTGTGGTCAACCCCATTTAAGGGAGGAGGAGGACACCATTTGTTTGTCAGTGGTGTGGGGACTGAACCCAGGACCTCACCAATGCCAGGCAATCATTCTGTCACTGAGCTGCACACTCAAGCCCTTTCTTTGTTTATATTCTGTGACAGGGTATTGCTAAGTGTCCCAGGCTGGCCTTGAATTTGTTCCATAGCCCAGGTTCCCTGGTTCCCTTTACCCCGGGAGCCCTGGCTTTCCTCTATTGTGGGTTTCTCTCCCCTGGCACTGTGAGTATTTGGGGCCAGTGATGCTGTAGCCTGTGTGACATCCTGCATACTGCGGGATGGTGAATAGCATCCCTGCCTCTCTACCCATGGATGCCAGCAGCCTTTCTCTAGCCATGACCACCAAAAATGTCTTCAGATGGTGTCAGTGTCCCCAAGGTGCCATCACTGTAATTAAGACCATTGCTGTGAGAAGAGATGGAGCAAGGACCCAGCAGGACTCTCAAATGATGCTGGGACCAGTGGCGTCAGAACAGAGGGGAAGCATGCTTGAACTGTTCCTGGTGGGCCCGGAGAGGGTAGGCATGCTATGGCCTGGGAGGGACCCACCTCTGCCACTGACTGGTTACCTAGACTTGTGGCTGTGGATTAATTTCAATGAGCCTCAGTTTTCCCATCTGGAAGATGGGACTAACGATAATGTTAGGCTCAGGATTGTACTTTGTGCATCATTTTGTTCAGTCAGTGGCATGAAGGATCACACCTGAGAGGACCCCCCCGAAGAGAAAGGGACAGTCCTTCACAAATTCGCCAGTATTTATTGAGCACAGGCTGAATGCTTTTCTCACCTCCACTGTGTCCATCTGGGGTTCCCCACCCCCACCCCCGCTCAGCCTCAGGGGTGAGTTTGTCTCCACATGATGACCTCCTTTGCTTGGTGGACTGAGGCCTGAGGTGTCCACTAGGTGTGTTCAGGGCTCAGCTTGCTCTGCCTCCCTGGCAGCTCCAGCCATCCCTTGAGTGGGCAAGGAGAGCCTGGCAGAAGTACCAGATTCCACCCCCTGCCCCCCAGACTAATTGAGTCACCATTCCAAACACCTCTCATTCCCTTGGACAAGCAAGCCACCTTACACAGCCTGGCTGGGGCTAGCCTCTGTTCCTTCTGTCACCCCCAGGCAGAATTAGAACGCAGTCAAATGTCCTAACATCCCCAGTTCATAGATAAGAGCCAAGACCAGAGAGAGGCAGTGGCCAGCTAGAGGTCACTCTGCAGATGGTAGCAGCATGAGACAAGGAATCTTTGAATACCAGTTCTGAGTCTGACTTTGAATCATCTGTCCTGCATGTCTCTGCCCAAGTGTGAAGGTGTAGACATTATAGGACACCAAGCCCCTGCCCCCACCCCTCACCTCTCCTTCAAACCTCTAATATCCCTAGGATACATGGAGGATTTGTAAACTCCATGATTGAACAAAGTGACCCAGATGTTGAATGGGTCCCAGGAGCCAGATTTCAAGGTGTTATGTCCCCCTCAGCCCCCAGCCTGGTCTCTTCTAGTTCCTAGGTTGACATGGGGGACAAGAGGCGGGTATGACTGAATCCCGGAGTTTTTCCTAAACATTACAAGTGTCAAGGATCACAAAGCTTTTTTTTTTTTATTTATTTATTTATTTTTTTTGTGATACTGGGTTTCTCTGTGTTGCTCAGGCTAGCCTGGAACTCCTAGGTTCAAAAGATCTTCCTGCTAGGCATAGTAGCTCACATATTTATTTATTTATTTATTTATTTATTTATTTATTTATTTATTTATTTATTTATTTTGTTTTTGTTTCGAGACAGGGTTTCTCTGTGTAGTTTTGGTGCCTGTCCTGGATCTTGCTCTGCGGACCAGGCTGGCCTCGAACGCACAGAGATCCCCTGGGCTCTGCCTCTGGAGTGCTCCGGGATTAAAGGCGTGTGCCACCACCGCCCAGCAGTAGCTCACATCTTTAATCTCAGCATTTAGTAGAGGCAGGTGAATCGTTGAGTTAGTCTGTGTGTCGAGTTCCAGGCTAGCCAGCCAGGGTAACATACTACCATGTCTCAAAAAGACAAAACCCAGAGCTGTTACACAGAGAAACCCTGTCTCAAAAAACCAAACCAAAACAAACCAAACCAAAAACAAACAAACAAACAAACAAAAACAAAAAACAAAACTTAGATTTTCGATTGTATGATAAGACACCATGGCCAAAAGCAACTTAGGAAAGACAGATTCTGTCAGCTACAGTTCCACAGCACCATCCAGCACCGAGGGAAGGTGCAGCAGAATCCTGGAAGCAGGAACTGAAACAGAAGCCGTGGAGGATGCTACTTACTGGCTTGCTCCTCATGGTTTGACAGGCAGCTTTCTTATAGTCCACAGGTTCACCAGCCCAGGGGTGGCACCACCCACCCCACAGTGATTTGGGCTCTCTTACATCGATCGACTAATCAATCAGTCAACCAATCAAGAAAACACATCGGGGCTTGCCCACAGGCTAGTCCGATGGGGACCCCCCCCCCCAAATCCTGGTGTGATCAGACACCAGCAGCCTGGGTATTGAACCGGGGTCCTCTGGAACATCTGTCAGTGCTCTTAACCGCTGAGCCATCTCTCTTCCCATGGGGACGTTTTCTCAATTGAAGTTCTTTCTTCACAATTGGCTCTAGCTTGCGTCAGGTTGACAAAAAACCAGCAAGGACACAAAAAAAGAGATCTTGCCTCAGCCTCCAGAGAAGCTTGGGACTACAGTTGGGCACCTGGCTCCCAGCAAGTGTCTGAGACACATAGCTTTGGAGGAGATTCCCGCCCCCACGCTAGCTGACCAGGGGCAAGAGCTTCTTTTCCACCTTAGACAGTGAGAGAGCAGTACCCCTCCACCCCTAAACACACACACACACACACACACACACACACACACCTGTGCTTAGTTACTCAAAGCTCCGGTCCCAGGGTGGTTCAGTGAACATAGGGCAGGGCTTCTGCACTTCTTAGTCCAGGGAAACTGAGGCACAGAGTGGCTTAGTCCTCTCAGGGCTTCCCTCAGGCTGCATGGTCTTGTTGCAAGCCTGCATGGGTGTATGCCCCGCATGTGTGTGCACTCATCGTGGTCCCAGCCCTCAGACCTGTCTTGGCATCTGGTGCCTTTCCTTTGCCCCAGGACACTTCCCGGTCCCTTCTGCCCTCACCTCTCTCTCGGAGCTTTTAGCAACAGGCTCTTCAGACTCCTGGGGCTGTGTGGGATGTGGCAGTGACCTTTCTCTACAGCTGTGTGAATGTGATTGTGGGACCTGCGGTTTCCCTGGAGGAAGCTGGCTTGTAGTGAGGCCTGTTAAGGTTCTAACTAAGTTTCAAGTGTTTGGTGACAGGCCAGAGGGGCTCTAAAAATAGAGTTTGGTTGGGCATGGGGCATGCATGGGTAAGCTTTCAGGTTTCCCGGTTGGGCCTGAGGATTCCCTTATTTCCTCTTTGGCAGGGACTAAGTCAGTAGCACTGGGACACAGCCTTCTGAGACCACACAACTCAGCAAGCATTAAGCACCTCTTGGGCTGCCGGGGCTGGAGTACACACTTCACGGTCATTGTCCGAGTGAAGCCTCTGTTCACACTGGGTTTAGGGGCCCTGCACAAACAGTGTGTGTGTGTGTGTGTGTGCGCGCGCGCACGCGAGTGAGCACGCATGTCTTAGCTACCAGGTATGGAAGGAAAGTATGGAGAAATGAGATTGTTGGCGTTTCTCCAGGACCTGTGATCTGATGGGGGAGACAGATGTAGACAAGCCGGTGGAGCTGGGGGCCAAGTCTGGATACTGTGGAGGGCTAGGTGGGGCATCTCAGCCTGGATTTAGTTCTTCAAGCCGTTGGGCCTCCATGTTCCTGGCTCAGCTTTGGATCCCACCTACTCCAGCCTTACTGTCTGTTTGTTGGGGACAGGGGGGCCTCGTAGGAGCTTTGTGCAAGAGAAAGCATGTAGTTGGCCAGCCTTGTGAGTCCTCACCCCAGCTGACTCAGTTCCTGATGTCTGCCCAACAGGGGGACCCCATTCCCGAGGAACTCTATGAGATGCTGAGTGACCACTCCATCCGCTCCTTCGACGACCTTCAGCGTCTGCTGCATGGAGACTCCGTAGGTAAATCGGATCCTCCTCCAGAACCTCAGCCTCCACTGGTGCTGGGGACAGTGGGGAGGGGCAGGCGGGGACACCCCTCTTGACGCATCCTAATGAAGGCCTGACCACGCCTACCCAGGGCAGGGCAGAGCAGGCAGACGGGTTGGTACCTGAGACATGGGGTGTGGGAGAAGCAGCACCCACGTGTGACTCTGGCTTGGTGCAGAGGGTGGGGTTCCCGGAGCAGGGCGGGCAGAGAGAAACCTCTCGGGGCATGGACTGAGTACCTCTCCAGGTGTGGACCCGGCTGAAGAGGGTAGGGCTATAGAAGCCATCTCCCTGCCCCTCTGGCCCAGTGCCTGGTCATCAAGGTCTCCTGGGGACACCTGGCCAGGACCAGCTGGCAGCCCTGCCCGTGCCCAAGAGTGTACCGGGCAAATGGGCACGTGCTTGGTGGCACACACGTGGCGGGGCCGGCGGGTTGGGCTGGGAATGTATTTATAAATGCCGTCTTCAGAGCAAATTCCATTCTATTCTAACCTCTGGCCTGGTCCCTGGAGCCCTGTTCAGCAGCTCCCCCACCCCCACGCACCCGCGGGCCCTTGTCCCTCTGGGGTCTTGTCTCTTTGTCACTTTGTAATCCTTGCCCAGACGCTATCTACGGGGGAACAGCATTTCCTGCCTTTGTTTCCTCTCTCCGTTGGGCCCCTGGCTCCTTCTCAAAAGCATTCCCGGGCCCTTTCAATACCGCCTGGGCTGGGAGGGGGCCCCAGCTGGGCCCACCTATTGTTCACCAGGGCCCCCACCCGATGTCTCCCACCCGTGCCCGGCTGGCCAACCCTGGCCACACAATGGGGCAACTTCCAAATTTAGCTTTCTTGCTGTTTCTTTCCAAGGCGCTCTGCCGCCCAGCTCAGGCAGCCCCTCCACACCCCTGGTGGGGGTCGGGATCTTGGATGTGAGGTTTTTCAATAGCGGGCCTGTTTCGAGGCAACCATGTGGCTATTTTTTCCTAATCAACTTAACCTTTCCACAAAGCACATCTCTCCCCATCTCCTCCCCACCAGGGACATTCCAGAGATGGCAGAGAGAAAGGAAGAGAATAAGGGACAGACAGACAGGCTGACGTGGTCAACACTGTTGGGTTGGACAAAGCAGACCAGTCAATCAGTCAGTTGGCGATCTGCAGGATTCCTGGGATCCTAGATGGGGTGGCAGCTGGCAGAAGCCTTTGCCTTTGATGGGAGCAGTGGGCTGGGGAAGATGTGTGAGCCCCAGGGTGCCATGGGGAGGTGGCAGAAGCTTGTGTCCAGCGTCCCTCAGTGCATTTGCTGTTCCTCACTAGTGAGAGAGACAAAAGGGGCTATCCACCTTCAAGATCAAGTTCAAAGTCTCCTCACCACTCTCTGCCCCCAGCCATACTAGGCAGCCCTGGCCAATGTCTTGGGACAGCGAGGGTGTGTGGGTGGACATGTCACCAAGGAGAGCTGGTAGCCCTGAGAGGAAAGGACTCCAGCTTAGAGAAGGGAGCTTTGGCTAGTGACAGGAAGATGAAAGCGGAGGAGAGAGCCGACCTAGTGTGGCTGCTGGCGCAGGCCCCCCCCCCCCACCCCTTCCCTCTCCACCCTTTCTCTGCAGACCAGTAGGGCCATTGTCAAAGCTCCAGAAGGCTGGACTGGGCCTGCTAGCCCCGAGGGGATTCTGGGAATTTCTCCATTCAGCACTTCCTATGGGAACGCTTTGGAGGGCACTGGGAACTGGCCTCCAGTGCTCCGGGTCCCTGCTCCACCCTGGAGGCTGAGGAGGGTTCGCTGACAGTAGCAAAGGGTTATTTTTAACTCCAGTTGACATGGGTTCTGGCCAAAAATGGGGCTAAAAACCCAGAGTGAGGCTGGAGGCTCCCAAAGATGCCGTCAGGCCCCACCAGCCCCACCGAGCCATTCGTCTGCCCAAGACTTTGCCGGGTTGCCTCTTCAGGGCCAGGGATCTCAGGTTTTGAGAGCACTAAGGGCAGGGTCTCAGAGTGTAGAGACGCTATCCTCAACCCAGTCCTGTGGTAGCAGCCTGGGCCAGCATGCCTGACGGTGCTTTCTCTTGCAGATGAAAATGGAGCTGAGCTGGACCTGAACATGACCCGAGCACACTCTGGAGGCGAGCCAGAAAGCTCATCTAGAGGAAGGAGGAGCCTAGGTAATACCACAGGTCCATATAGTGGCCCCTCAAAGGGTGGCCCCTCAAAGGGTGGGATCCAGGGAAGAAAAGCCAGGGCACACAGCCATCCTGGATTGGGAGTCACCTCCCAAATCCCTTCCTTACTGTTTAGGACTGAATGAGACGTATAGCTGTCTTTGAAGTTGAGTTACCATTTCCTCTGCCCCATGTTATGCTTTTAAAATGCAGTGGTTTGGGTCTTTTGTTTTTGAAACAGGGTTTTACCACACAGCCCTGGCTAGCCTGGAATTACTAGGTAAACCAGACTGGTCTCGAATTCACAGAGATCTGCCTACCTCTGCCTCTGCCTTTACACTCAATTGCTTCCCCACTCCAACTCTGGAATAGATGTGGTGGTTAGCTCTACTCCAGAGGCCTAGAAACCAGGGCGGAAGGACTGAGGTCAGAGGGCTCATTCGTCACACTTGAGCCCAAGGTATTCCAGGTGGGTCTTCTGTCCACTGTGGCCCAGGGCTGCACTGTGGCCCAGTGCAGAGACACCAAGCCGAGCTTAGGACTGCTGGTTGTTCCTTGGCAGAGACCAAGCCAGTAGATCTGTAGGCCTTAGGGAAGCCTTCTGGGGTGAAACAGGTGGCCACCTACAGTTTCCAAGTCGCCAGAGCTGTGGCTGGCGGAACCTATGGGTCTCCAAGCCTCTGAACCTTTCTTTGTAGGTGATTGAGCACCTGCTGTAGGCTTCACCCACCTTCTTCCTCTCAGCTCAGGTGAGAGGCATAGCTCTGCTGTTATCCCATTTCACAGATGAGGTAGATGAGGCTTTGAAAGAAAGAGCCACTTAAGAATAGACCAGTGCAGGCAGGTGGTGGCGGCGCACGCCTTTAATCCCAGCACTCTGGAGGCAGTGGCAGGCGGATCTCTGTGAGTTCGAGGCCATTCTGGTCTACAGAGTGTGAGATCCAGGACAGTCAGAGCTATCCTGGATAGTTTTGTCTTGAAAACAACAAACAGCAATAAAAGGCCAGTGCAAGCCAGTAGGCTAACAGTGAAGGAGGGCTTAGGTAGGCCAATCACACAGCTGTGTGAATCTGAGTAATTGGGATCCTAGACGACTGGACAGGTGCGCACTAAACATTTACAAGATCCCATGGGAGGATCTAGCCTGATCCTGACCATGCTTCTTGGGGGGTAGATCTCTCTGTCCTCATTTTCAGATGGGGTAAACTGAGGCTCAGGGTGGTCCAGCCACCTACCCAAGTTCAGGGCTATCTGGATGGGGGTGTGGTTCCAAAGGAGACAGCCCTCTCCTGACAGGCCTCCTCCCACCCAGGTCCCCTGGCAGCCGCAGAGCCCGCGGTAATCGCCGAGTGCAAGACGCGCACAGAGGTGTTCCAGATCTCGCGGAACCTCATCGATCGCACCAACGCCAACTTCCTGGTGTGGCCGCCCTGCGTGGAGGTGCAGCGCTGCTCTGGCTGCTGCAACAACCGCAACGTGCAGTGCCGGGCCTCGCAGGTGCAGATGCGGCCGGTGCAGGTGCGCAGACTCCGCCCCGCCCCGGGTCAGGCCCCGCCCTAGGTCGAGCCCCGCCCCAGCGGCAGACCCGCTGCTGTGGGTTGAATAGCTTTTGCTGGGTGTTTGTGGGACGCACTCTCCAAGGCGTCTCAGACCGTAGACACCGAAAGTCAGACAGGGTGCGACAGGGTATGCAAGGCTAAGTAATGGACCAATGTCACCTGCTCTACAGGGATACAATCCCACAGTGTTCCTGTCTTCAAACATCTGACACTTAAAAGGATGTTCAGGGCCACTGTCCCCCAATGCTCCATCATACTAAGGGACCCCTACACTTAGGGCTTTCATCTGTCTCTTTGGCAAGCGTTGTCTTTAACGAAGGTGCCACAGAGCGTCCTTCAGGTGGCAAGCACCGTAGGAACCAGGGCCCCCACTGGCAAATGGCCCAGCCCTGTGGCCACCTTGTTTTTTGGAGGGAGTAGGGCACAGATGCTAATCTGTAGGTGGGACCCAGAAGCTGTGTCTGAAGCGCCTGTTCTCATGTGGACAGGGCAGGGCACAGGCAGGCTCAGCTGCCTTCTAACTCTGGAAGACCAGGTCTCTGTACTCTGGGTCAGCCTTCCCTTTTCGGGTCCCCCTGGGCACACAGCACAAAGCGTAGCACCAGCCCTCCCCAGCGTACTATGTGGCCTCGCTCTTTTTTTCTGCCCTCTGCCTGTGGCCTATGCCCTGTCTCCTGCCTGTCTTCCACTCCTGGCCTATCCCTGTGACCCAGATTACAAATGAATGACATGCTATGCTTCCCCACCCACTGTCACGGTATCTCCTGTCCCCAGCTTTAGAGAGAGACACCTGACAGCTGCCTTCCCCGGTCCAGCTTGGTCCAGCTTCGCTTCTAGATAAGGCCTCTCTCGCTTCCTTCCAGATAACCATCTCCCCACCCCCCCTGCTCTGCTGCAGCCCCTGGCCTTGGCCAGTGCTCCAGGAATGAGGACCCACAGGACTCAGGCTCTACCCGGAAATGCCTTTCTCCCACTCTGAGGGGTCATAGTCGGGAGGGGGGGGGGGGGGGGGGGGGGGGGAGGGATGTGTTGCTACAGCAAAGCTAGAGGCCAGGTCAGCTGGGTCGAAGGGCTTGTTTTGATGGAAAAGCTCTGAGAGGAGCAGAGGGCAAGACCTTGCTATTGTTTGGTCCAGAGCCTCCCTCTGCAGACAGGCCTGGCTTTTGGCTTTCGAGGAATGAGCTTAGCGGTGGAGACAGCCAGGCGTGTGAGACGGCTCCTGCCCAGGTGGTTTCTACAGGGGCATGCTGCTCATTCTATCCTTCAGGTGAGAAAGATTGAGATTGTGCGGAAGAAACCGATCTTCAAGAAGGCCACAGTGACCCTGGAGGACCACCTGGCCTGCAAGTGTGAGACAGTAGTGACCCCTCGGCCTGTGACTCGAAGTCCTGGGACATCCCGGGAGCAGCGAGGTAAGCCACCTTCCTAAGGGCTGCTCTGTGGGGCTCAGCCTCTCTTCCTTGTAACGGCTGGGAAAGGGTGGGTCTCTAAATAGGAGTCAGGAGGCTGAGGAGAGCCTCAGTTCAGTGGGGAGAGCAAGCATGAGGACCTGAGTTTGAATCCCTGGTAGGGCATGGTAGCTGTATCTGCCATCCCAGCACTGGGAAGGTGGAGATAAGTGGATCCCAGGGGGGCATCAGATGCCAGTCTAGCTGTTGGTGAGCTCCAGGTTCAGAGACCCTATCTCAGAAAGTAAGGTGAAGAGCAAATGAGAAGGACACTTGACGTCAGCCTCTAACTTCACATGTGTACCTGTGTGCACGAGTACACATGTGCACGCACACACACACACACACACACACACCTGAACCCACACAGTGCATATACCACACGCACATAAAAATTATTAATGGAGATCAGATGGATAGATCTCTGGTTCAATTTATTTGAGACTTTTGATCTCACTGAGAACAATCTAGATTCTTCCCAGCCTAAATGAGGCTGCAGCCCTGCCCTTGCTACCAACCAGTCCCCTTCACTTACGCTATCTACTGGAGGTACACAGGTAAAAGGCTGGGCATCTGTATAGCTGGGACGTGACAGGTGGGTCTGCCGTTCAAGCATCCATCAGATGAGTTCATGTCATTGGTTCCACAAGCATCAAACAGTTAGATTTGAGTTGAAAAGTCTCAGAGGCTCCTCCTGTGTTTGTAGTGGAGGTACTTGAGGTCCAAAGATGCTGGGGCCTTGCTCCAGGTCACACAGCCCATCCTAGGCCAGTGGTGCCCCAGAATTCCCTGCCTGGCTCTTCCCTCACCCTGGCCGCTCTCTTTGGTGCTCCCTCACCTGCTTTACAATCTGTACTATAGAAGAATTCGTAAGTGTTAGTACTGGAATGTTCAGAATACTGAGGGACTCTTCCAGGTTTATCTCTAGTACAGCACAGGTCAGTGCTGGTTCTTAGGCTCAAACCTCTATCATTTGTGAGTTGGGTGAATTGGCTCAGGCTTGGATCAGCCCAGCCTCCTGCACATGGCCTGGCCTTCGGGGGTAGAAGCTCTGGGGAGGGGGTAGTTATCCATGGCCCTCCTGGGTGTCATCTCTCCAGAGAACCTGAGCTCCCCCAGATCTCTACACTGTAAGGAAAACTTTTTGTTTGCACCAAAGGGAGGCTGCCTCGCTAGCAGGAGGCCAGGGATTCTCCAATGGCTCCCAGGAGGTGCTGGCCCCCTGCCTAGCTTTCCCGAGACCAGAAGGAAGAGAAATTGAGAGTCAGCCTGGCCCAGGGCTCCCAGGAACTGTCAGTTCAAGCAAGTGTTCGAAGTGTGACGCACAGATAGATCCCAGAGCTTCAAACAGCTCTCTGCCTCAGTTTCCCCAACACTGTAGGACGAATAATCCCCACTGTGGAAATAAAGGAGCTTATGGGGGGAGCCAGGTGCATGGCAGGTGCTTGCCAAGGTTCTGGCTCTTTTGATGCACTTTCTCAACCCTGGGAGGTCACGGCTGCTTTAAAGGCATGGGTACAGAGTGGTTACGTGACTTGCCCCATGGCACACCTGACTAAGCTGTGGCCCAGCCTTCCATTCTGCTTCTCAGAGTACCCAGGAATTTGAATGACAGGCTGAGCTCCAAGCAAACACTGGTCCCACACCCAGTGGCCTCCTCTTCACCTTGTGGCCAGAGGAGCCAGAGGTCTCGGGAGGTGTGCTAGCCAGGGAGATGGGAAGCAAGAGGGTCACAGTGGTGACTGGCCACCACTCACGCTGTACTGTGGCTGACCCTTACCCTGACCCTGCAGTTCTGTGCAGGAACTAGGCTCCTTGGGTAGCTTGATCTTTCTACAGTCCAGCTGTGGTGCAAGACAACCAGTCCCCAAATGACCTCTCTAGCCAGATTTTTCACGTGGTGAGACAAGGTGGCCAAACTACCAAGGTGGGTTGTGTCCATCCTCTGAAGATATGTACATGATGGGTCTGTAGTGCCAGCAGGACCTCCTGTTGGGTCTGAGGGGTCTGGGGCCAGGCCGTCTGCAGGAAGTGGGAAAATAAGCCCCTCCATCTCTGGGTAGTGACAAGGACTTGGGAGCCACTTTGAAACATAACCTCCTGGGTCAAGCACTGCTTGGCCAGCCTACTGCCATGTAATCCGTTCCCTTTTCCCATGAGGGGGGCCATCCTCTTGCCTCACTCCCAGATAGAGAAACTGAGGCATAGGAAGGTTCAGTCGCATCCCCAGAGCACACAGCGAGTGAGCAGTGGGGGCTTGGCTTTGACCTCATGAAGTCTGACCCTTGACCCTCCCCCTCTTCCTGAGCCAGCCCTTAGGCTTGCGGCAGGTGTTGGGGTACAAAGAGAAAATACCCCATAACCGTCACATGCTGACAATCACTTTTTCTTTTGGAGCAGCCAAGACGCCTCAAACTCGGGTGACCATTCGGACAGTGCGAGTCCGCCGGCCCCTCAAAGGGAAGCATCGAAAATTTAAACACACACATGACAAGGAGGCACTGAAGGAGACCCTCGGGGCCTAGGGGCATCGGCAAGCGTGTGGGCAGGTAAGAACCTGGCAAGGAAGTCAAAGGTCAGATACCCCCTGGCTGTGGCTTAGAATTGGGGTGAAGGCCAGTGGGGGCTTTTGCTCCTTTCAATCCAGTCACCCCTGAGTTTTTCTCTTGCTGTACTGTGCCTCAACCTCTCCAAGAGGGTGTCTGTCCTACCATTCCAGTTCCCCAGGACTCCCCGATCCCAGCCCTGGGGCCTGCTGGAAGCATGACAGTCAGAGTCCCAGTTTCTTGTCTTGGTAGGGAGGGCCTAGGAGCCAAGGGAGCCCCTGAGCCATCTCTGACCCTGTGCCCCTCTGCTCTGCCCACAGGGTTATTTAATATGGTATTTGCTGTATCGCCCCCATGGGGTCCTTGGAGTGATAATGTTGTTCCCCCCGTCCGTCTGTCTCGATGCCTGATTCGGACGGCCAATGGTGCTTCCTCACCCTGCGCGTGCCCGGCCACCTCCACCAGCAGCAGCCCTTCAGCCTGCCCTGCAGCTCCAGAAGCAAACAAGGGACTCCATTCCATGCTGCTTCTTTCCGTGACCCCGAGGACCTGGGTCATGTGCAGGAGCCTCAGCGGGGGCTTGGCCTGAGGACCTCTGCATGTCCTGCCTGGTTCCTGGACCCCTGGCCAGCCAGCAGGGAACACTTTCAGGCAGGCTAGGGTCCCTTGTAGTCCCATGGCCAAGACCACATGGGGGAACGCAGACGAGAGGAGCCCTCATGGCACCCAGATCTGCCACTCATCTCTCCCTGTCCCCTCAGCCCGTAGTGGCGTTTCATTTCCTAAGTATGAAATCATGGAAGATATGAACTCCTCTGGGCAGGTGGCCACATGCCTTCTCTGATGGATTGGAGGTGCGGTGTGCTTGTGACCTGGGCCACGTCCCCTGCCTCTCTCCACCTCCCCTACGTTCACTTCTGTTCATTTCTCTACCTCCACCCCATGTCTTCTTCCTCATGTACCCTTCAGTCTGCTCCACCGTGGGGTGCTTGGATCCTGACTGAGGCTCTGAAGGACCCTGTCGTTCTTCCTTAGGACAGGAGCCCTGCCTGTCACATCCCTCACTAGCCAAGACTGCCGAGTAAGGCTGTGTGGGATGCGTGTTACCCATGGGCACTGCGTGTGGAGAATTCTGTTCACACCCTAAACACGGCCAATTTGTCTATTTATTGGGACTCTCTGGCAGATGTAGGTCAAGCCTCCGAGGAAAGGAAGCCTTGTTTTAATTCGTCCCGAGGCCCTGTGTGGACTGGCTGTGTGTGCCCTGACCAAGCCTGAAGCTCGGAAGGAGCTTGTGGTGCTGGGGAAGCAGCTCACTCGATGGCCTATTGCCTCCACTTCCCCAGCCTCCGCTTCAGCTGTCCCGGCAGGTGTGGGGTGCCAGGTCATCCCCAAGGGAGGGCCAGGCAGCCCTTATTGCCTTCTCCTCTGCTTACACATTACCCCTTAGATCTCTGGTGGTTTCACCTGGTGGCTTCTTCCAGGAAGATAGCGGGTAGGCTGGAAGTGGGAGAGAGAGGGAGAAGCCTAGAGCCCTCAGGAGGACTGGGGTTGACGCACCCACCTTCCCCCCCTCCTTCCTCCCCACACTTTTCCCTCCCCCTCCCAGGTCCACTTCCTTCAGTTTGTAAAGTTGGTGATTATATTTTTGGGGGCTTTCTTTTTATTTTTTAAATGTAAAGTTTATTTATATTCCGTATTTAAAGTTGTAAAAAAGAAAAAAAAAAAAAAGAAAAAAGAAAAAAAACCACAAAACAAAACCAAGTGAATCTTCCGGAAGTCTGTCTGTTGGCATCGGGTGTGACAATTAACCTTTCCGTGTTGGCAGGACGCGCCAACAGCTTGCCACGTGTTCCTCTCACTCGGGGAGGCTAGGCACCATCGGGCATCCTCATGTGCACACACAGGCACACATTCTCACGTGCTCGTGCATATTTGGGCCTGGCTCCAGGGGCAAGCCTCTGTCTCAGAGAGGGCAAGTTGGGCCTGGCCCCAGAGCAGGACCCGACCCCTGGACCCCTGGACCTGCTCTTCTGGAGAGACTCACTTCTGTTGAACAGGGGTCTCCAGGGGAATGTAGAACTCCAGCATTGTAAGTGGCATGTGTAGGGGACTGGAGGAGACCCTGAGTGGGGGGCGCTGTGGAATTCATAGCAAAAGGACCAAGCATTGGGCTGGGCTCAGCCCTGAATCTGCTGTGTGACTTCAGGCCAGTCACAGCTTAATCTGGCCATAGAGCTGAGAAGGGAAGGGAAGGATTGGTGGCCGCTAAGGGTCAGCCCTGGGGTCCTGTGCCTTTTCTTCATCCTGTTCTTTTGGTGCTGGGGAGGGACCGGCATGTGCTAGGCAAACAGACTCCCACCGAGCAACACTCCAACCTCACCGTCTTCTCCGCCCATAGAGTCGTGGGCACCAGCTTATAAAGAAGTATTCTGGGTCCTACTTACAGTGTAAAGTTGACAAGGAGCCCAGGAGAGGGGAGTCGGCCTCACTGAAGGGATGACCGGAACCTAAAGCCATGCTGCCCTGAAGTGCTGGGCTCCTTGTCCCTGGATCTGTGCAAGGGCAACTGGAGGCCATCTTGGCTGAGGTGGAGGTTCCCATCGTTCATGTCTGACTCATTCAGTCACCCCTCAGGTCCTACCACAAGTGTCTGTCTCTGCCAGTGCTCCCAGAGCCACGTGACTTGAGTCTATCCTGAGTCCCAACCTGTGCTAGAGTAGAGGGGTCTAGCCTATGGTGGTGAGTGGAGCTGAGGGAGATGTCTGGAATCTCCCATCCGGCTTGACATTCTGATGGAGAGCCTCCCTTTCCCTGGACCCCCAATATCCAGTTTCCCAGACACCAGAGCCAGTGCTGGTATGGGGGTTGGGGAGACAAAAAGTGGGAAGAGACTCACCAGGATATGGAAATTGAGACAGCTGCAGGGCCCAGGGCCCTGGACATCTTGACAGCTGCCAACAGCTGGGCTACTTTATGGATGATAGCAGGAACTTTCCAGAAGAGCTGCCTGGATCTTGCCAGGTAGCCACACTGAATCTGTGGACCTTCAGGGGCCTGGTGGGCCTTCAAATCATCAGATTAAAATGACATTCCCCCCAAAACTCTTCCACTGGGGAAGGTATTCTCTCTTTTTTGGGCAGAGGTGGGTGGTTGGGTCGGAGCAGGGTTGAGACAGGATCTCACTGTATAGCCCTAGCTGGCCTGGGACCCAACTGTGTAGACAGGCTGGCCTTGAACTTGTAGAGATCTGCTTGCCTCTGCATCTGAGTGTTGGCTCAGCATCCTCGTCATGTCTCCCTTGTCTCCATGGTAACCCTCCAAGGAAAAAGCCACATGACTTACTTTATTCACTACTCCTTAGCACCTCACAGGTGTCTGATGTGTATGTCACAGTCACTCAGAAAAGACTGCTGTGAAGGTCATTATCTGTTAATGGAAGGATGGAGTGTTTCTGCCCCGAAGCACAGCTCTTCTGCCTGAGCATACCCACCCTACCGTGGTGTGGCTGGAAAACTGTAGACTGTCTCCTATAGTCATGGAGAGCCTCCCTTAGAGGAGACTATAGGTATCACTGTTGACAAGAGGTTTCAGTTTCTCACTAGCTCTTTGCTTGGCCCATCACCTTCCTGGTTGGGGAGATCCATGGAGACTAAGATCTGTCCAGTACCTTCTATGTGTGTCCAGTGTCATCTCTCTCCAAGTCTGTTCTTCTCACATCTGTCAGACCCCTCATCTTCCCATCTGCCCTTCCACCACCCATCCATCATTCATATACACATCCATTTGTCTATGTATCTACCCATCTGCCCATCCATCTACCCACCAATCCATCATTCATATATGCCTACCTACATTTACTCATTTACCTGTCTACTCATCTGTCTATCCATCCATCCATCCATCCATCCATCCATCCACCCGTTCGTTCATTCATTCATTCATTCATTCATTCATTCATTCATCTACCACTCATTCATATACACATCCATTTGTCTACTCATCCACCCATCTGCCCGTCCACCCACCCACTATTCCATCATTCATATATACATACATCTACCCATTTGCCTGCCTACTCATCCATCCATACATTTATTCACACATTTCCTCATCAATACATCCATCCATCTACCCATGCATTCATCCATCGCTCATATATTTGTATCCATCTGTCCGTGTATCTACCCATTCATCCAACTGCTCATCTATCATCTACACATCCACCAACTCATCCATCCATTCATTCCTGATCCATTCATCCATTCATCTTCCTACCCATTCATCCATCAGTCTACTATTCACATATCTACCTATTGTTCATCCACAGGCATCCATCATTTGTCTATCCACCCACCCATCTATTCACACACTTGTGCATATATCCATGAATCCATCCATCCATCTACTCTATCCCTCATCCCTGATCCGTCTGCTTCACTTCTTCCTCTACTATGTGTCACCCATACCATGTCCCACTCTCTCTGTCTTTGCCACCTCATTCTATTAATCTCCTAGGAGCTTGAAACGCACAGTAGAAAGGACACAGGAGCGATAAACACCAGGTCCCTGTTGGGGCCTTGTTTCCTCCCTTTGCACAGTCTCACAGAACTGCTGCACAGGCTAGCGACCCAAGGGCAAAGGCCTGCCCAGCATGTTTGGCCTGGCAAGGGGTGGCTCTGTTCTCTCTTCTCAGCATCCAGCTAATGGCTAACAGCAGTGCGGTGAAGTGGAGCTGGAACCACCCATGTGTCTGTCCCTGGTGCTGCGCTGTTCTCCTCAGTTCACCTGGTGCCTGTCCCAAGCCAGGTCTCAGTGAGTTCCAGTCCCCACCCACAGTCCCACAGGGTACAACTCGTCCTCCTACAGACGGCAACAGGTCCCCGTGAGGGTAGACATTCGTGGGCCAGACCACTTCCTCCCCATAGGAAGTTCTGAGTTTGAGAACCAACTCAAATGTGGGTCTAGGGGAGGCCACATGTCCCTGGCCAGGTGGGGCTCCAGTCAGTCTTCTGAGCAACAAACTTAAGCCCTTCTAGAAGGGCTTGTGGACTGCTGGGCACTGTGTGTCCACCCTGGTCAGAGCGGACCATACGTCTGCTCAGCTGCTCTCTGGCAAGCCAGTGGGGAGCTGTCAGAGCCACCAGTGGAGACGGCGTCCTGAATTCAGAGGACTGATAAATACAGTTGCACTCATAAACTCTGTGGGATCCTGAGACAGTCTTGCGTCTTCAGTGTGTACACTTGCAGGCCACTCTGGGGCTTTGCTGCTTTGAAAAAGAAGTCTTCACAGTGTTCAGCTTCATATCAACTTGACCACAGTCTAAAGACCTCACAGGTTGTGTTCCCAGGGGTCCTGGTAATGTCAGGTCCAGCCTCAGCAGTGAGACATCCAGTATCCATCCATCTACCCACCGACGCATTCATCCATCCATTTGTCCATCCATCACCTACACATTCATCCATCCTCCGTGAATCCACCCATCATCCTTTTGTTGATCCATCATCTACCCAACCACTTAACCACCCTGTCCACCCATCATTTACCCACTATCCAACTATCATCTACCCATTCATCCATCCTCCATCTATCTACTAATCTATCATCCATCCACCCATAATCCCCCCACCTATCCATTCATCTACCCATCATCTACCCACTTAACCATCTACCATTTATCTACCCATCATCTACATGATCACTCATCTAGCACCCATCATCTGTTATCTACTTATCCATCTATTCAACATCCATCCACCCACCCATCCCTTCCTTCACCAG
The DNA here is from genome assembly GCA_902168405.1 of Peromyscus aztecus. Classification (NCBI taxonomy): domain Eukaryota; kingdom Metazoa; phylum Chordata; class Mammalia; order Rodentia; family Cricetidae; genus Peromyscus; species Peromyscus aztecus. The sequence goes on along the minus strand of CABHPQ010163768.1, from coordinate 30,384 downwards.
CAGTGAAGGATCTCTGCAGAGACCCTGGTTCAGAGCATACCAAAAGGCTCCTGAGGGGTTGTGATCCCCTGCTAATGATGTAATTCATCATTCTACAGACCAGGTCTGAGTTTCAGTCTTGGCTCTTGGTCCTGAGGCTGCAAGAATTCAGTTGAACTTTCAGGGAAGCAGTAGCAATCCTCAGGGTTTGCTCTCAGTTGTTCGTTTTGTTCTGCTTATGTGGCACTGAGGATGGAACCCAGAGTCTTGCTGTGCCAGATGACCCACGGTGTCGCACTCCATCCAGGCTGAGCCCTCAGTTTTTGATCTGGGTCCTGAGTCAAGAATTCAGGAGTTGCCTGGTGGTGGTGGTGCACAGCTTTAATCCCTGCACTCAGGAGGCAGAGGCAGGCGGATCTCTGTGAGTTTGAGGCCAGCATGGTCTACCGAGTGAGTTCCAGGATAGCCAGGGCTACAGAGAAACCTTGTCTCGAAAAACAACAGCAATAAAACAAAACAAAAAAAAAAATTCGGGAGTTTAGGATATTGTCCGCTGGTCCTCTCACTGCCACAATGGAATTCCTCCTTCCTTTCCTTCTAAGGACCAGAGTCACGGTCTTCAATGGGCTCTTCAGTCCAAGTGACTCCAAATGGCAGAGCTGACATGCTGTCTCTGGCTGCACACCAGGTATCCTGGCTCCAGCTGCACACCACAGACCTCTACAGCTGTCTTAACCATGTGCCCATCCTTACTAACTTAGCCCCATAACCAATTCCAGTTTCTCCAAGTCTCCTCCCATAGCTGCTGCCTGCAGCCAGTCCAGGCTCCAGTTTCTATGTAAGGCGGCATTCTTCATCCCCAGCAAGAGAAAGCACTGGTTAACCCGAGGAGAAAGCGTTGTTCAAAGAGTGAATATGCAAAGAATGCTGGGTGCTTCGCAAGTGGCTAGCAGGCTGGAGAGCTGCACTCTGGACACCTGCGACGTTGCCCTGTGACTGGCACCTTCTACTCCCAGCACCCACCACCTGCTACCTCAGGGCTCAGCCAAGAAGGCTTGGTAGCCCTCATTCAGCTTTCAGTCCTGTCTTGGTGCACCTGATCAGGGAGTGTCCGGGTACCCATCCCCCTGGTTTACTGTCTCCATGTGGCCAGAAACTGGAGGGTGGGGGAGTGAAATTCTCTGTTGGAGCCCTGATCTGCCGCAGTTGCAGGCACTCACGAGCACATAGTAGGTGCTGCCGAATCAGGGAATATTTTCCTGTGGGCCCAGGTCAAGGGTGATGTGACCACAGCACTGGGCTTGGGTGTGAAGGCAGCGGAGCCCTCTGCCGTCCAGATGACTCAGTCCATGCAGAATTCTCAAAAATCAAAGTTAACAAGCCTTTAATACCAACAGCAGAGGCAGGCAGATGCCTGTGAGATCGAGGCTAGCCTGATCTACATAATGAATTCCAGGACAGCCAGGGCTGTGGAGGAAGACCCTGAAAAAATTATACACACACACACACACAGCTGGGCTTGGTGGCACATACCTGTAATCCCAACATTTGGGAGACTGAGGCAGGAGGATTATGAATAGTAGGCGCCTGGGAGGCCCAGGAGGCACTGCGGTAGCCTTGGCTGCCCCTCCATGCACCGCTGGGAAGGTGCTTCCTGCTCGGCTGGTTTTGTCTGAGGGCACAGCTGGGGACTTGACCAGACAAGACTAGCAGGACCTGGATGCCACTCGGGGGACCCTTTGCAGGGAGGCAGCGATGGAGTGACAATAGCCTGGTGTTCTTGGGGCCTGGACTGAGCAAACTTGAGCTGATCTTCACTTTGGAGCATGGACTTGGGCCACGGAGGGGAGCAGAAGCCTCAAGCCGGAGACTCACAGCCACATACAAAGTGACTGCCCCACCTGGGACCAGGACCCCTGTGACAAGTTGCAACACCAAGAGCAATGTGTCAAGTGAAGAGGTGGTTGAAGGTTAGGGTGGTGTCCCGTGGGGGGGGGGGGGTCTGGAGGAAACTGCTTGCCAAGACCCCTTGGTCCCCTGAGGGGTTAAGTGGAGAGTAGAGGACACAGAGATCTCTTATAGGTCAAAGTGCCCATGTTCCTCTGTCATCCAGGACCCCTGTGGCGGCTGGGCACAAAGCCAGCCTCCTTTACTCTCTCATGAACACTTATTCCTTGACCAAGCTCAACTCTGCCTGCATCCTCCTCAGTCAAGACCACAGCGTTTTCTGGGGTCTTGGCACTGTCTAGATACCATGTCCACTGGACCCACTGAACCCTGTCACCTGAACAGTGTCACCTAGGACACTTTTGAGATTGATTTACCCTCTCTCTCTCCTAAGACAGGGCCTCACTATATCACCCTTGCTAGGTCAACAAGCTGGCCTTAGAGTCCCCGAGATCTGCCAGCCTCTGTTGTCCCCTTCCAACGTTTCCTTAGAAATGTCACCTACTTCTGGCTGCCCTGCTCCTGAGTGGTGACTTCCCTCTGGCCTGCACCGTGTTCAGAGTCCCAACCCCCTTATCTTTCCGAAAAGAACCATTTCTGTGATTCCCACACCCACTCTGACATCCCTATGGAGTAAGATTTTCCTTATCCCCCTTCAAAAATTGCTTTTAATGTGCTGGGTGGTGGTGGTGGTGGCAGTGGCGGCGGCGGCGCACGCCTTCCATCTCAGCAGGAGGCAGAGGCAGGTGGATCTCTGTGAGTTTGAGGCCAGCTTGGTTGACAAAGAGAGTTCCAGGACAGCCAGGGCTACACAGAGAGACCCTATCTAGGGGGAAATTTTTCTTTTAGTGCAAATAAATTTAGAGAATGTCCCAGATATCAGAATTTCAATTAAAGTCCACTCTACTCTCAGCCAATGCTTTAGGCTCCCAGTGGCTGAGAGGTACCCACTCTACATCTGCCTTATCTTCTGTTTCTAAGACGTGAAAAGGCCCTGTGGTCTGTCAAAGTCTACACTCCAAGTGTCCCCACATTTTATATCAGGCTACACCAGCCTATCTGTGACACACACACACACACACACACACACACACACACACACACACATATTTTACAGTGACAGCACAGGTCTTTTTAGTCCCAGCACTCAGGAGGCAGAGGCAGGCAGATCTCTGTGATTTTGAGGCCAGCCTGGTCTACATAGTAAGTTCCAGGCCAACCAGGGCTATATAGAAATATCATAGAAAAAAATTTATAGAATTATGCTTTGATCTAGCAATTCCATGACTGGGTTTACATCAATGAGAACTGAGAGCAGACTCTCAAAGAGGGATTGGAACAGTCTTGAGTCTAACTGCATGAGTCACGATAGATCAGAGGTTCATCAGCAGGTGTGGATATGGCCCATCTCCGCAATGGAGTACTACTTAGCCCTGAAAAGGAGGGGCCTTCTGACATACAACAGAACGGGCCTCTAGGGTTTGTGCTAAGTGAAATAAGCCAGGCACAAAATCCATGCACTGTCTCGTCCCACCTCCCTGAAGTCCCTGTAGCAGTCAGATTCATGAAGGCAGGCAGAAAGCAGCATGATGGGAGGGGAGCTGCCAGGATGGGGAAGAGAGAACAGATAAGCAGAGCTGAATGGGGGTAGAATTTCTGTCTCGCTCAAATCTAGCAGCTAGATGAAGATTTCAAGGTGGGCGGTGTTGACTTTATTTTTTTTTTAAGATTTATTTATTTTATGTATATGATTGCTCTATCTTCATGTATGACCTTATGCCAGAAGAGGGCATCAGATCCCACTATAGATGGTTGTGAGCCACCATGTGGGTGCTGGGAATTGAACTCAGGACCTCTGGAAGAGGAGCCAGTGCTCTTAACCACTGAGCCGTCTCTCCAGCCCCTGTATTGACTTTAATGAGACACCCCCAGGGCCCGTGAACAGTGAACTCGGAAACAACAAAGGTGGTAAATTCCATATTAAGTGTATGTTTCCATTTAAAAAAAAAATGGGAACAGAAGTTTGCCTTGCGTCCCTCCTAGAGAGTGTGGGCGGGCTTCTCTTCTGAGACTGTTCTGACCCTTGAACTAGGAAGGACGCCTCTCTGAGGATCTGTACCCAAGGCACCACCCTGTTGTCCTTGCTGCCCTTCATGACAGCCCAGCAGCTGTCACTGCCAAGATTTGAGTGGGAGAAGGAATGAGCCTTGAGGACTCAGCCGAGCCCCCACACCTCAGCTCCCACCGCCATGGCTGCACTGGGCTCTGTAACCACACACCCCTCCCCAAACACTGATATTGTCCTCTGTCAGCAGCAGAACTCTGAGGCACTGGCCTGTGCGCTCCGAGCAGAGGGAAGCAGGCATGGGATGTGTTGATGGAGGTAGGGCCTGAAGAAGGCCCATGGCTCAGGACTCCATCTTCCTGGCCTTAAAGCTTCAGTGACCTGGGAGTTGTTAGTGCACAGGCTTGGATTAGTGCACAGACTTAGGCCCTGTGGGGTGTGTGTGTGTGTGTGTCCCTGCATGTGAAGACTAGAGGTCAATGCCAGGTGTCATTCCTCAAAACACCAACTTGATTTTTTGAGATAAGATCTCTCCTCGGGTCATGGAGCTCACAGGTTTAGCGAGGCTGGCGGGACATCCAGCTCTAGGGATCTGTCTGTTTCCACCTCTTCAGCCCTGGGATTACAAGTGCGCCATCCAGCCCTGCTTTTTGTGTGACAGGGACCTAACTCAGGTCCTCATGTTTGCATGGCGAGCACTTTGCGGGCTGAGCCGTCTCCCCAGGCTGAGCCGTCTCCCCAGCCCTGGTCCTGGCTCAGTATCTACTAACCAAGTGTCTGGGCGGGTCTGAGATGCCTGGGAACTGCTAAGCGGGCTGTCTGAACGAAGAACCCTTGTCTGCGTGCTGAATCAGCAGAAATGCTGTGCTCTCAGCCCCAGAGATGAATCGTGATTGATCTAACCCAGTGTTGAACATCCGATTCCCCTGGAACGGTGGTTGGTCTAAGCCTGGTCATGTGATTTCCTTCCACCCTAATGAAATGTGAAAGGAGAGTGTGCTGTTCAGGGATGGTGAATGTGGGGGCCCTTCTCCAGCAAGAAAGTCAAGACTTCTGCAGAGGTGACAAGGTCCTCTTCCCTCCTTTCCTGCTGTGGCTGTTGATATGAAAAGGGTCGGCAGCCACTTTGTAGAAATGAGGCCAAAGCCACAAAGGTCAAAGGGTAGGACATAGTGCCTGCCAGCATGGAGTAAACTGAGGCAGGGGAACTGCTGCCAGTTCAAGGCCAGCTTCAGCTGCGTATAGCAAGACTGTCTCAAGAAGAAAAAAGAAAGGAAGGAAGAGAGAATGAAACAGAGAAAGACAGAAAGCTGGCTCCATGGCGTGGAGGGATCTCCCAGTTTTCTTGAAAGGTCTTCAACTTTCTCCCCACACCACTGCAAGTGGGATTTTTTTTTCCCCCTTCTTTCATTTGTCTGTGACCCGCTGCTGTTACATTATCATGTAGCCTGGCAAATGTTAGCTTTTATATCTGACTTCAGGCTCTTTTCCGTCTTGGGTAAGATGTGCACTTCTGAGCTCCATGCCCTTCCTGCCCCGGTGCAGGCGGGTGAAGCCACCTGACCCTGAGGGTGGGGGAACGTGCTGGGAGGCTGAGAAAGGGTCTGGAGTGTGGGCATGAAGATTACTCTGTGGCCTCAGGGCTTCCGCTGAGAAGGAGGGCTGTTGTCGGCCTGTCTCCTGGAAACCTGGGCTCCCCGCGGGGAGTTCGCCACAGCAACAGAAACCAGAAAGCAGGCCCAGAACAGAGTCTAGCCCCAGCCCTAGGTGATGGGGTCTTCTAAACGCACCTCTATTCCTAGGGAGGAGATTTGAGGCTCAGGGCCTCAGGCTGGCCAAGTGCTCTGGCTCTGGAGTCCTTCTGTTTCTGCTCCTTCATTTATTTAAAAATTAATTAGCTACTTAATTAGACGAGGCCTCACACAAGTATAGCACAGGTTAGCCTTGAATTCCTCACATAGCCGAGGATGGCTTTGAGTCTTCTGCTCTTCCTGCTTCCTTCTCCCCAGGGCTGGGATTGCAAGCCTGCGCCACCGCGCCTGGACTGCGTGGCTGGGAACGGAACGCGGGGCTTTGCGCATGCTCGGCAAGCGCCCCAACAATTGGGCCCCATCCCCAGACCTCTTTTGTTCGTTTGTTTGTGCGTGCCTTTCCTCCTTCCTTCCTTCCTTCCTTCCTTCCTTCCTTCCTTCCTTCCTTCCTTCCTTCCTTCCTTCCTTCCTTCCTTCGTTTCTTCCACCTCTTTTTATTTTCTTTGCCCCCCCCCCCGGGGGTGGGGGGTGGGGGGTGGAGAGTGTATGTCCGTGGTACTGTACATGTTTATGTGAGTGTGTGCATACGCACAGAGGCTGGAGGTGACATGGTGTCTTCCCCTGTTGCCTTCCACCTTATGTTTTTAGACAGGATCTCTCACCGATTCCAAGGGGCTGATGGCCGATGAGCTCCGGACCCGCTTGTCTCCTCCTTTTCCAGCACAGGGGTTACAGACTAGTGCTGCTCTTTACACGGCCCTGGGGTCGGAAGTTAGGTCTTCATGCTTGTACACCAAGCGCTCCATCAACGGAGCCTCCCCCACTGTTCTTGAGACAGTGTCTCACATAGCCGGGACTAGCCTCAATCTCACTATGTAGCAGAGGATGTACTTGTTTCTACATCCCAAGTGCTGAGAGGTTGCAGACGCGCACCTCTGTGCCCAGCCATATTTTTTTTCTCATATATGTGTGTGTGTGTGTGTGTGTGTGTGTGTGTGTATACATACATATATTATATATGTGTGTATATATATATATATATATATATATATATATATATATATGAATGACAGTGTCTTGCTGAGTAACCCAGGCTAGTGTTAAACACACAATCCTCCTGCCCCAGCTACCCGATGGCTGAAATTGCAGGCATGTGCCCCCATACCCGGGTTAGTTCCCTGCTCTTCCTTCAGCTTCTTGTAGTCTGGCTGAGGCTGTCCCGTCATTCACCCCAACCCATCAGCCTTTCATGCTTTACTACGGTGCATCAAGACCCATGCTGGGCACAGGGGGCACCCTTAATAGGGGACCAAGACCCTGTGCTGGGGCTCTCATATCCTAGTCGGGGAACGGGAGGAAGATGGGCTTCAGACAAATGCACACAGTGTGCAGAAGGATCAAAGATGACCTACTGTGTGTCAGACACCAGCCCTCACAGTTCTGCCCCCAGTGAGCCCCACCTATCAGCGGAGCTGTGAAAGGGTGTACTATCACCCTTTCTCTATAGGTTTGTGTTGAGGGGTGTGTGTGTGCACAGCTGTCTGTGGGTGTGGTAGAAGCCTCTGTCCGTATGTGAGTGTGTGTGTGTGTGTGTGTGTGTGTGTGTGTGTGTGTTTGTATAAAGAGGAAGGCAGGGCAAGAAGAGCCTGAGTCAGACCTCCCTGGTGGCCTCAGTGGCAGTGGAGGTCTGGGGTTCTCCCCAACCTGGCCCCTGGCTCCAGGTGGGGTAGGCTGAAGCTGGGGCTCTATGGGAAGCAGGGCTGGGCCCAGCTGGAGCTGTTTGCCTTTCCTGGGTGACTGATGGCATGGAGCCCCCGCCTTCCCATGACGGATGCTGGAATGTTTCACTGATGAAGGCAGAAAGCTTCTCCAGTGGGGCCTCCCCCAGCCCTGGTCCCTGGCCACCTGTCAGGCCTGGGAAACTTCCAGACCCATCCTGACCCCACTACCAACCACTGCCTCCAAAGATGTCAGACCAATTAGAATACCTTCTTCTAGAGGTACTGAGTGGAAAGCAGGACACTGGGCAGCTTTCCCTCATGGGTAGAACTGGGCCAGGGACTAAGTAGTCATTCATGATGGCCTACTTGGGTCTCAGTGGTGCTCCTAAAAGGTCGTCTGGGATCTATGTCCTAGGCAGATGGCCCAGGACATGGGACCTTGAGGTTGTTGTTTGAAGGGCTATCACCTCCCCTCACTGTACCCTAGTGGCTTTCTCTACTAGCTAAGGTCTAGACAGGGATCTTGAAGAGGGTGGGTGACTTGTGGGGGAAGAGGTCTTGAGCCTCCACGGCTGGCCACTTTGTCTTCCAGATTGGTGTAGAACCTCATCCCTAGTTCAGGGCCTACCTGTCCCACCCTGTCCCAGCTGGGCCCCAAATTCCCAGTTAAGGTCTGAAGTTTGTTTTTGACTCAAGGAGGCTTGGGCAGTGTGTGTGTGTGTGTGTGTGTGTGTGTGTGTGTGTGTGTTTAGGAGACAGAACTCAGGTGGGGAAGAATGCATCTTGGCTTCTCTCTTGTAGTGTAGAAGGTCTGGTGGAATCTGGACCCCGACTGTT
>CABHPQ010163768.1:0-13869 GCA_902168405.1 Peromyscus aztecus | reverse complement strand
ACATTTGTTTCACCTGACCTGCGTAAGGCACCTGATTGGTCTAATAAAAAGCTGAACGGCCAATAGTTAGGCAGGAGAAGGATAGGTGGGGCTGGCAGGCAGAGAGGATAAGTAGAAGGAGAAAGCTAGGCTGAGAGAGGAGAAAGAGGAGAGAACAAAGAAGAAAGAAAAAGTAAACAATTAACAGTCTCACTGGAACTACACTAACCCTTTTATCAGAGTACATCCTCATGATCCCAAATCTAAAGGCCCCATGCTCTCTCCACACCAGCACTGACTTTGGGATCCAGCTTCAACATGACTTTGGTGGGACAAACCGTATTTGAACAGAGCGGCTTGGAGGTTTTGTGTCTTGTTAGGTGGCTGTTTTTCTGGTTCTCTGAGTGGAGAACAAGTTCTCCCCAGGGTTTTTGTTTTTGTTTTTTAAAGACAGGGTTTCTCTGTGTAACAGCCCTGGCTGTCCTGGAACTCACTCTGTAGACCAGGCTGGCCTCCAACTCACGGAGATCTGCCTGCCTCTCCCTCCCAAGCGCTGGGATTTAAAGGCGGGAGGTCTTTATGTGTGGGTCTATCAGTATTCTGGCTGCTGGCTTTTTCTGCTCTCTGCCTGGGATGTCTGAGGCAAATGGAAACAAACCGGAGATCTTGGGAGGCTCAGCACCACCTTGCTCCTCAGGTCCTGAGACCCCTGGCTAGCTCCCATCCTCTCCACCTTCCCACAGCCTGCCACAGCATTTACAGTTTGTGCCTGCAGTTTTTAAATTCTTTTTTTGAGGTGTGGGGTTTCAAGACACGGTTTTTCTGTGTAGCCCTGGCTGTCCTGGAACCTGCTCTGTAGACCAGGCTGGCCTCAAACTCAGAGATCCACCTGCCTCTGCCTCCCGAGTGCTGGGATTAAAAGCATGAGCCACCACCGCTCAGCCGGGGAACATTTTCTTAATTGAGGTCCTCTCCTCTCAAATGACTTTCAGTTGTGACAAGTTGACAAAACAATCCAGCAAGCCGGGCAGTGGTGGCGCACGCCTTTAATCCCAGCACTTGGGAGGCAGAGCCAGGCGGATCTCTGTGAGTTCGAGGCCAGCCTGGGCTACAGAGTGAGTTCCAGGAAAGGCGCAAAGCTACACATAGAAACCCTGTCTCGAAAAACCACAAAAAAAAAAAAAACCAAAAACAAAAAAACAATCCAGCAGAGCCACCATCCCTGACCATCACGATTATTTCTTTAATTTGGTTTTGGTTTTGGTTTTTAAGTTATCACATATTTATTTATTGTGTATTCAGGGTGTGTGTATGTGGACTGCATGCCACAGCACAAGTTCAGAGGACAGCTTGTGTGAGTTGGTTCTCCTTCCACTGGGTTTGTCCTGGGGGTGGAGTCATGTTGTTAGGCTTGGTGGCAGGTGCCCTCTCATGGCCCAGCTGTTTCTTTGTGTCTCTCTTTCCTGGGAAGCACCTGGGCTACTGCAACTCTCAGCTGCTTCAGGAGAGCCCTGGAGGCCCCTTGGAGCTGGGTGCCACAGGTTTGGGCTTGTGCCCAGGAGTGGGCTGCTGATTCATGGGCACCGGCTGCCACAATTGCTCATGTCTTAGCATCTTGCTTTCTGGGACGCAGCAGCCTGTACATGCCTGCCCACTGCATATGCAAAATCCTGTTGGGAAACTAATTAAAATCACCTTAGGAGTCCCTTAGAAAGGAGATTATTCTGGCAAAGTGACCGCTACTCCTTAGATCATGTCTGGGCTTGTAAGTCTCAATGTGTGATGATTAATATTGATCGTCAATTTGACAGGATTTAGAATCACCTAGGAGACGAACCTCCGGGCATGTTTATGAGGGTTTGTCTTGATTAGGTTAACCGAGGTGGGAAGACCCGCCCTAATTGTGGGCAGCACCTTCCTATGGACTAGGGACCCAGACTAAGTAAAAAGGGGGAAGCAAGCTGAGCGCCAGCCTTCATCTCTCTCCACTTCCTGACTAAGGCTAGCTAGCAGGTGACCCGCTGCCTCCGCAAGCCCCGCCTCCACACCATTCTCATCATGATGGACAGTACCCTGGATCTGTGAGCCAAAATAACACTCGCCTGCCTTAAGTTGCTTTTGTCAGATTTTGGTTTTTTTCCCCAGCAACCAGAAAAGTAACCAGTGTACTGGGTTCCCCGGGTGAGAGGAAAGTGTTCTGTTTGGTACCCGGGTGGAGGACTGAGGTGCGAGGGAGGGAAACACTCAGCAGCAGGGAGAGGCTCTGCGATCTCAGAGAGAAGCAGCCCAGTGGGGGATTTAACATGAGAGGTCAAAACCTACAGCACACAGTAGGTCCTCCATCCTTGCCAATTCAATAAGGTGGTGGCACATATCTGCAAGAGGATGGTGGAGGCAGGAGGATTAGACGTTCAAAGCCATCCTGCATATGAGTTTGAGGTACCTGGGGGTAACCCCCACGAGACCCTGTCTCGAGAGAACAAAACAAAACCCCCAAATCCAATGCGATGTAAATCCCAGCAAGTATGCCCTACACTGTACCATTTGGAAAACAGGGACAAGAAAAAGGAGTATGGGCTGGGAACAAAAGCAAACGCAGCTTTGTTAACTGTCCCAGCTGCATGTGGAGTGCTGGCGCACACGGGCCCTGCGCTCGCTCACTGGACTCTCGCCCAGGAGGGATGTAGTTAAATTGTGTTTCTAAAGGCTCCCTCTAGCTGCAGGACAGACTGTGACAGAGCCAGGGAGAACGGGGAGGTGACAGGGCAGTGCCATGGGGTGGACAGTAGGGGTGAGGGTCTGGAGAACCTTCGGTCAGAATTGATGAGAAACATCTGCCCTGCCATGCGTGCCGTGACAAGAAAACAAGATGTACTTGGTGACACCCAGGGGGTAGCCGGGCTGGTGAACTGATGAACGTTCAGCGACCAGCCGCCCCTGCGGCCAAAAGTGGCTTTGTCCCTCCGGCCCTTCCCAGGCTGGTCAGAGATGCTCTAGGGGTCACCATCAGGACACTGCAGAGAGTACTCAGTGGAGAATCTGAGTCTCCCTTGGCAACCGGGACACAAATGTCCCCACATAGAGCAGGCTGGTCTCAAGAAGACCTTGTGGCCCAGATGGGTTGGCAGCTGTGGATCTGGGCTTGGTTGGGCTAGACAATGACCTCGCTGTCTACAGTTCCCTTGCCCCTATGAGCCCAGCCTTGGGGGATGAGGTCCTGCTGGACAAATGTGGAGACAGGCCCTGTAGCATCTAGTCTACAAGAGAGCAGCAGGGAGGGGCTGGCAGGTAGACCCGAGTTCCTCCCAGGGAGCCGTGACCTCATGTGGGCGCCTGGGGTAAGAGTTTGTGGGATATTATTGTTGTACATGATGTGGGCGTGGAGGTCAGAGGACAACTGTGTAGCGTCCTGGTTCCAGGCATCGAACCCAAGTCTTCAGTCCACTATGGCAATCTCCTTTACCCACAGAGCCATTTTGGCGGCTCTCTGTTAAGGGTTTTTTTTTTAGGTTTTTCGAGACAGGGTTTCTCTGTGTAGCTTTGTGCCTTTCCTGGAACTCACTCTGTATGCCAGGCTGGCCTCGAACTCACAGAGATCTGCCTGCCTCTGCTGGGATAAAAGGTGTGTGCTACCGCTGCCTGGCAGGAAGGAGGTTTTTGTATTTTATTTTTTGAGACAGGGTCTCATTATGTAGCCCAGGCTGGCCTGAAACTCAGAGATACATTTGCCTCTGCCTCTCAAGTGCTGGGATTAAAGGCATGGACCACCATGCCCATGGAAAGGAGAAGTCCTGAGAAAGCTAGAGTTTATGCTTTGGCCTGTGGTACTACACTGGGCTAGTCTCTTTCCTTAGTCCCTGCCTACCCCACCAGGCAGGCAGCTTCCACTTCCTAGGGCTGTGCTGTCCCCTGGCACCCAACAGCATCCTTTTCTGCTCAATTTTTGGTTTGATTTGTTCTGTTTTTGTTTATTGTTGGTTGGTTTTGGTGTTAGGGAAGACTCTGGTCACTTCCCCACCCGGCCTTCTCAATGTACTTTCTCAACTCACTTAGTTTCCAGCTGCACCCAAGTGGACCAAGTGGTCCAGGCAGGACCTGGATTCATGCCATGGATGGCTGTGGGGATAGGGGTGCAGAAGGGCACCTGGCTCTGCTGACCGGAATTAGGCCAGATGGGAGACCCCTGCTTTCTGGTGCTCAATCACTTCCTGTCAGGTAGAGCACAGACTCTAGTTGGCTCTGGAGGGTGGAGCCAACCAGGGACATGTCTTGAGTCCTTGCCTGGTGCTTTGAAGCCACAGACTATCAGGTGAGATGGCCTTGCCTGCATCATTCCCTCCCCTCTCTCCTAACTGGATTCCTGTCTAGCAGATGCCATCCAATTCCAAGATGGCCCCTGATTTGCTCAGGTCAGTTACTGTATTATTTCCCCTTGGCCACTATGTGGCTCACAGGTGGACACATGACCTATGCCTGGCCAATCAGAGCAAAGATCTCTATTTGCACTCTCTGGAAAGTAGACTTTCCCTGTATCCACTAAACATGAAGAAAAGTCTTAGATTCAGACCCAACTGGTGGCCATCCTGAGATCTAACAGGAGGGCTAGCCTGGAGTAAGAGTGAGTCTGAGGACATATGGCTGAGACATGAAAGCAGGAACCTGAGGATTGTCACCTCTTTGCCCTGTTGGGTCAAAGTGCACTTGAAAGCTCAAATGCCCCTGGGCTTTTCAGCTGGTACACAGTCAAACATTTGTGCTGTTGAAACCACCCGGAGTTGGCTTTTTGTGACACCTGGAACCTGAACAAAGCCTAACACATCATTAGGGACAAGCCCGCAAGCCCTCTTCCGCACCTCCAGCGGGAAGATAACATTCAGGCCCATCCAACCATGAATGTCTGTTTCCTGTCTCCAGTCTCTGAGCCAGCCAGCTCATTAGAGACCTAAGCCCATCGTTCCATTTTCCAGATGGGAACACCAAGGTTGTTTCCCAATCCATTGGCTATATATGACTCCCTAGACCTCTGACTGTGACCTGACTTTCTGGGAATGCTCCTGTTCTGCTCACATCAGAGCTCACCTGAGGATAGATCCTGTACTCCTAGAGTGGATGTAGCATACCCAGCTTGTAATAGCTTTGAGTGAGCCACCCTCCATGGCTCCCAGTTACCTACAGTGGCTAGTAGAAGCCGATCCCCTCTCTTTCTCCTTCACCTTGTCTTCCCATGCACAGGGACTGTGTAGCCTCTTATCTCTATAAAACAGGTTGAATATCACTGAGAGAACTGGTTGATTGGTTGTGACAGTGTCACTGTGTAGCCCAGGCTAGCTTCAAACTCTTGCCTCAGCCTCCTGAGTACTGGGATCACAGACATGAGTCACCATGTCTGGCGAGGAAGAGTCACTTTAAATTCACAACTTTAAGGCCCGGAGATACAGCTCAGTAGGACTAGCTGGTGGGCCAGTGTGCCCAAGGCCCCGAGCTCTGTACCCAGTGCCATAGAAAATGAATTCACAGTCACAGATCTTGGCCCTTGGTGTTTCTCCAGTGAGCTGCTGAGCTTAGTAAACTAAAGTCTAAAGGCTTAAGATAACAATTTTCATGAAGCATGGCCTTGGGAAAGCTCAGCAAGCTGCGGTCAGATGGTAGCTGAGGCTGGGTGTCGCTCTGCTCCTATACTCAGAGCATCCCCAGTGCACAGCCACTGTGGGCTTCCGCACAGTGTGGCAGCTCCCAGCTCCAGCAGGCTAAAAGTGTTACCCACTGTTGCTTCTGCCACATTCCATTGGTACAGCATTGTCGGGTTTTTTTGTTGTTGTTGTTTTTTTTTTTACTCTTTACTCTTTGGGGGCCCACCACCCAGCTCCCAAATAAATACATGGAGATTTCTTACTTATGAATGCCCAGCCTTAGCTTGACTTGTTTCTAGTTAGCTTGCATTAAATTATCCAGTCTAGCTGGGTGGTGGTAGTGCACGCCTTTAATCTCAGCACTTGGGAGGCAGAGGCAGGCAGATCTCAGTGAGTTCAAGGCCAGCCTGGTTTACAGAGCTAGTTCCAGGACAGCTAGAGCTGTTACACAGAGAAACCCTGTCTCAAAAAAAAAAAAAAAAAAAATTCTCCCGTCTACCTTTTGCCTCTGGACTTTTACGTTTCTCTATTCTGTATGTCTTTCTTCCATTCTTACTCCATAACTGGCTGTGTGGCTGGATGGCTGGTTCCTGGCCTCCTCCCTCCTCTTTTTCTTACTCCTCTCTTTTCTCTCTTCTCTTTATCCTCTCTGCCTGGCAGCCAGCCCCACCTGCCTAGCTATTGACCGTTCAGCTCTTTATTAGACCAACCGGGTGTGTTAGACAAAGTAACACAGCTTTACAGAGTTAAACAAATGCAACATAAAAGAATGCAACACATCTTTGCATCACTAAACAAATGTTCCACAGCATAAAAGAATGTAACACATCTTTAACAACTACTCCATAAGATAGCATGGTCCTCAAGACTGCTCAGGCTCAAGAGCTGGGGAATTAGGCCCCACTTTTGGAAAGAGGGGTTGGCAGATTAGAGGTAGTAGCCCTGATCTCCTGGGCTCAAGCAATCTATCTGCTTAGGCATTCCAAGTTGCTGGACTACTGTGGGGCGTTTTCCCACCAACCCCACAGCTTCCCAGAGTTTTCTTGAGTGTGAGCAGCAGGAAATATTAGATAGAAGGATTTATTGCGGAGAATCTTGCGGAGATAAACAGATAGAAAACAAAGGATAGCCTCGAGAGGGCCTGGAACCTTTTCCAACGGGCCCCGACTGTCTCGGCCCCAGGGCTTTTATAGCGACGCCAAGGGGGTGGAGCAAATGACCTCCTCCCCCAGCACAGCCAAGTGCAGACCATCTCAGACACCTGCACTCAGGCCCGTGGTCCTAATCATCCTCTATGCGGACCTGCTGGGTAAAGCCACGAGGAACCCGAGAACGGGTCCCCACAGACTACATGCATGCACCATGGTACCTGGGGAGCAGGTCATCCAAGTGAGAGCTTTCCCTGGGAATTCTCTGACTATTGCCGCCAGAGATATCCTTGATCTTTACCTTGACCCCTGGCCCTGCCCTGCTGTGGGATAATCCTGCTACGAATATGTATTACTCTCATTGGTTAATAAAAAAAAAGCTGATTGGCCTATAGCAAGGCAGACTAAGTCTAGGTGGGAAAGCCAAACTGAAAATGCTGGGGGGAAGAAGGGTGGAGTCAGAGAGATGCCAGCCAGCCTCTGGGAAGCAACATGCTAGAGGACAGGTAAAGCCACCAGCCATGTGGCAATATATAGATTAATAAAAATGGATTAATTTAAATGTAAGAGCTAGTTAGTAATAAGCCTGAGCTATTGGCTGAGCATTTATATTCATATATAAGCCTCTGCATGTTTATTTGGGACTGGGTGGTCAGGACTAGAAAATGCTCCTCCTCTTCTGGTGCTACATGGATGTGGGATAGTCTCAAAGTGTAGATACTCACTTAGACCAAGCTTTGTCCATCAGTCCCCAATGTGGTAGTTTGAATGTAATTGGCCCCCATAAACTCATAAGGAGTGGCAATATTAGGAGGTGTGGCTTTGTTGGAGTGGGTGTGGCCTTGTTGGAAGAAGTGTGTCACTGTGGGGGTGGGCTTTGAGGTTTCCTATGCCCAGTGTCTCAGTTGACTTCCTGTTCCCTGCAAGCCAGAATGTAGCCAGCACCATGTCTGCCTGCACTCTGCCATGCTCCCCACCGCGATGACAATGGACTGGACCTCTGAAACCGTAAGCATGTCACCCCAATTAAATGCTTTCTTTATGAGAGTTGCCGAGGTCATGGTGTCTCTTCACAACAATAAAAACCCTAACTAAGACACCCTCCCTAGAGCAAGCAGCTGCCCTGGGGAGACCTGGGAAGGATTAAGGAGGCCCGTGCAGGGCTGCATGTCTCTTGCCTGGATTTCAGGGCTGCACAGCTACCCGGTGTGTATGTAGCTCACTCTTCACAGGAGCCATCTCCTTCCACCTTCTGAGTTCCTCTCTGCCATTCTTTCTCGAAACCTCTCTCTCCCATCACTGCTCTGCAAGAACCCCACTTGCTACCTGCCTGGACCTCCAGGCCTTAGTGTGCACTGCACTGCGACTCCAGCCTGGTTCTGTTGGGAATCCACCTCCCCAGCTGCTCCTTTGGACACCTCTCTGGCCCCTCTTTACCTCCAGAGCCTTAGTGTTCAGGGCCTGAGCTAACCTCAGGAGTCTCCTCCGCAACCATTGCCAAGGTGAACTCAGCCTGTCTCGAAGGGTAACTGCCACTCACAGGCCAACGCTGCCCAGGTGTGTGCCCTGGCTGGGAACTGAACTGTTGTATTTGGAGCTTATCATCCATCATGCCTCCCTTATGCTGCCCACCCACAGTGCCTATTCCTTCCTGTTCCAAACCTGCCCCTTCCATGCTGACCCCATCCAGTTGTTGGAGCCTCCAAACCTCTGGGCTGGTCTTGACTTTCGAATTATCCCCATTTCATCTAAAGGGCACTCTCTCTCTCTCTCTCTCTCTCTCTCTCTCTCTCTCTCTCTCTCTCTGTGCCCACCTTCAATCCCTGGCTCCTGTTGGCTCACCTGAGGCCCCAGCTTGGGCACCGCATTGGCCTCTGCTGCCCCTCCCCACCAACAAGGGTCAACAGGGTCCTGCCCTGACCTCACCTGAGCTGTGCTTCCTACAGCCCTGCATGGGAGCCCCCTCTATCCAAAGCACTACCCCATGTGTCCCCCAGGTCTTCTCGGACAACATCAGTGAAACCAACCCACCTCTCTATAGCCTCCCCATCCCCAGGCTACCTCATCTGTCAATCATCTGTCCACCCATTTTCCAATCGCTGCTGTACGGCCTGGGAAGAAGTTCCCTACGGTATCAGAGGTATGTAGGGCCTGGTCAGGCATCTAGAAATATTTGTTAAATGAACGAGTGAATGCCCCGGTCCTTGAATTCTTTCCGAAGGCATGTCCACTTGGCTTCCAAATGTCTCTCAGCCCAGCACTCCAGACTTCTCTAAAGCATGGGAGCCTGCTTCTCATTGCTTCCCTGGCTAGTGAGGACTCCTCCTTCGGGGTTCCTTCCGGGGTTCCTCCCTCACTGTCTGTAAGCAGTCACCTCAGGTTCCCCCATTCTTCTGGCTTGCCTCGGGTTGGGTGCCCTCCTGTGGAGAACCAGCTCCCACCTGAGGCTGCTTGCTGTGTCTGGTGACCGAAGGCCCCACCCATTCTCTAGACATCGGGTGTCACTTCACTCAGCGGAGCCGCGACACACCGCAGGTGTACGGGCAATGTTTGCTAAGTTGAGTTAAACATTTGCCTCGGTTTTCTGTTTGTTTTCCATTAGGTCTTAATTTATTTTAGGACATGTTTAATGTTCTAGTTTCATTTGTTCTATTAGATTTATTTCCCTTTGGTGTTTTTTTTCCTCCCTTCACTACTTCTATATACATACATACAGATAATTTTATATCACTATATACATAATTTTTAGATTATTTTTTTATCCTATGTCTGTGAGTGATTTGCCTGCATGTGTACATATGCACCACATGCATGCCTGACTCCTGTAAAGGTGAGAAGAGGACATGGGGTCCCCTGGAACTGGAGTTATGGATAGTTAGGATCCACCACATGGGTACAGGGAACAGAGCCTGGGTTCTCTGCAAGAGCAACAAATGCTCTTGACCACTGAGCCATCTCTCCAGCTTTTTTTTTTTTTTTTGGACAGTGTCTCATGTAGCCCAAGCTGACCTTGAATTGCTACGTAGCTGAGGATGACCTTGAACTTGTGAACCTCTTGCCTCAACCTCCAGAGTGTTGATGTTACAGAGGTGTGCCACCATGCCCAATTTATGTGGTTGAATTCAAGCAAGCTCTCTCTACCAACTGAGCTACACACCCAATGTGCTCACACTCAGGATCTGTCTGTCTGTCTGTCTGTCTCTCTCTCTCTTCTGGGAATAGAATCCAGGTCCTTGTTGGATGCTCTGCCAATTAGCCACACTCTCAGCCCCATTTATTCTCTCTGTAACTCAAACTGTCCTGGAACTGGATAGTAGACTAGCCCTGCCTCGAACTCACAGAGATCCTCCGGCCTTTGCCTCCCAAGTGATGAGATTACAGACATTACCCACCCACTATGCCTGGCTGCCATCATTATTGTTAAACGCATCACATGTGTCTTAATTAAAGGATAATTACGTCGGGGCTGGAGAGGTGGCTCAGCAGTTCAGAGCACCGGCGAGCTCAGTTCCCAGTGCCCACATGGCAGCTCACGACTGTCCATAACTCCAGTTCCAGGGTATTCGACATTCTCACACAGACACACACGCAGGCAAAACACCAATGCACATAAAATAAAAATATTTCTAAAAAGAAATGTGAGCCGGGCAGTGGTGGCACACACCTAAAATCCAGCACTCGGGAGGCAGAGGCAGGCGGATCTCTGTGAGTTCGAGGCCAGCCTGGTCTACAGAGCGAGATCCAGCACAGGCACCAAAACTACACAGAGAAACCCTGTCTCGAAAAAAAAAAAAAAAAGAATTGTGATATACACACAGAGACACACAAACAATCCCCAGGAAACCCCCCCCCCCCCCGATACACACACACACACACACACACACACACACACACACACACACACACAGTCTTTTTCAGATTCATGCCTCTGGCCTTTTTTTCTTTATTCTTGTCACCTATGCATATGTGTATATGTATTTATACCTATCTCTATTCCTGAATATAGTAATACAGTCTACTCAGCTCCCATAATGTTACTCGTATGCATGAGTTTTGGGACTGACTGCTTGGTACTGGATAACCAGTTAGAGGAGCTCTTCCCTGGGGAAGATTATTTTCTCCCACTCTGTGCTCCTTGGTTGCCTGCAGGATTTTGTCTATGGTTGGAGTCCTGTGAGATTTCCCCCTTCTACGGTAGCATTGACTATTGGCGTCCTGCTCTTCCTGTCCTCCTCTTCCCGTCCTCCTCGTCCCGTCCTCCTCTTCCCATCCTCCTCTTCCCGTCCTCCTCGTTCAGTCCTCCTCTTCCCGTCCTCCTCTTCCCGTCCTCCTCTTCCTGTCCTCCTCTTTCCATCCTCCTCTTCCTGTCCTCCTCGTTCAGTCCTCCTCTTCCCGTCCTCCTCGTCTCGTCCTCCTCTTCCCGTCCTCCTCTTTCCGTCCTCCTCTTCCCGTCCTCCTCTTTCAGGTCGTATCCTGGAGCCTTGTGGAGACTTCACGGGTGGAGCTTTCCTGACCTTTGTGGAGATGAAATCTCACAGCAGACGTCCAGTTCCTCTGGCTCTCACAGTCCTTCTGCCCTGAATGTTACCTGAGCTTTAGGTGCAGGAATTATGTTATCACAGATCAGCGGGGCTGGGCACCAAGGAGCACAGGATCACATGTTCTCTGTATTTTGATCAGTTATGGTTTTCTTGGATTTTGTTTGTTTGGGTTTTTTGTTTGTTTTTTGTTTTTCAAGACAGGGTTTCTCTGTGTAGTCCTGGCTGTCCTGGAACTCACTTTGTAGACCAGGCTGGCCTCAAACTCAGAGATCTCCCTGCCTCTGCCTTCCCAGTGCTGGGATTATAAAGCCAGCTCAATTGCGGTTTTTTTTTTTTGTTGTTGTTGTTGTTTTTTAATGGTCTCTGGCTTTTACAGAAGGAAGTTGTTGAGGGATGAGATCTGCACTGACCCAGCTAGACCACCGAGCAAGATGTACAGGACCTGGTTAGACAGAGAGGTTGGGAATGGTGATCAAGGGCCCTTTAGGTTAAGGGCACTGCGAACAGGGCTATCTGGATTAGGCCAAGGCACTGGAGGAGGGTTCTGAGCCAGACCTGGGCAGTTGGACAGGGTCAGTGAAGGGGAATATCTGGACATAATTTTTCATTTTATGTGTATGGGTATTTTGCTTGCATGTATGTTTGTGAACCATATGTGTGCCTGGTGCCCACAGAGGCCAGAACAGGGTGTCAGATCCCCTGGAAATGGAGTTACAGATGGCTGTGTGGCCCGTATGGGGGGTGCTGGAAATTGAACTCAGGTTCTCCGGAAGAGCAGCCAGTGCTCTTAACCTCTGAGTCATTCATCTCCAGTGCCTGGACATCATATGTAGTGGCTGTCTCACATCCTTATTCATTTAATTTTTTTTATTTTTTAGATAAGACTTTGTTGTGTAGCTTAGGCTGGTCTTGAACACTTCCATCCTTCTGCCTCTGCCTCCCAAGTGCTGGGATGTCAGGTGTGCACCACCATGTCCAATTTTGTTTTGTTTATTTTGATTTGTTTTTTTTTTTTGGAGACAAGGTTTCTCTGTGTAACAGTTCTGGCTGTTCTGGAGCTCACTTTGTAGCCCACGCTGGCCTGGCCGTGAACTCACAGAGATCTACCTGCCTCAGCCTCCCAAGTGCTGGGATTAAAAGAGTGTGCCACCACTGTCTGGCTACCGTGCCCGATTCTGCTGCATCGTTTTATCATGATGTGTTCCAGCAGGCATTCCTCACACTATCATGATGTTCTCTAGCCCTGTTCTCCATGAACACACTCCCAAACATGCGTCCCTAGCCCTTGGGGACTCCTGGCACACGCCTCGTGACTCCCAAACTTTGCAATTGAGATTTCCCTGGGGAGAGAGAACAATGCACTGGACGCGTGCATCCAGCAGGGTGAGGCTCCAGGCTTTTCCTCCTACTGTCTCTCAGACAGACAGAGAGATGGCCAGACAGACAGGACAGGCGGCCGAGAGGCACCAGGGAAAGGTGGAGCGATGGCTTTGAGGGTGACTGGCCTTTCTGGGACAGATTAAAATGGAGACAGTGGGGTTACTGAGAGCAGATCTGCCACCCTGGCTGGCTACTGGCTTGAGGCCAGAACAGGTGACAAAATGGCGCTCCCTCTTCTGAATATTCTCAAGGGTGTGCATAGGTAGACGGACAGCCAGAGAACCAAAGACTTAAATGCAGAAACTTGGGACCACAGACAGCAGAGCAGGATGGTCACAGAGCCCCAAGTGTATGACAGTCAAGTAGAGGTGCAATGTCCAGACATTGGGATCTCCTGGGACTTCCTGGCTGGGCACAGAGAAGTCCATCTCTTGGTGTGGCTCACACCAGAGCCCTAAGCTGTTGAGGTGGAAAATGGGACAGTCTAATACAAAGGGCTCACAGGTCTCCAGGCAGGAGAGCCAGGATCTGGACACTGATGCCTCATGTCTGAGATAAGCCACTTCTTGGGCTCCTTCCCCCCCCCCCTCTCAGAATGGAGAGTGTCTGGGGCCACCTGTCCACAGCCTCCAGTGTTGGCAAGATGCATCTCTGAGGCAGATCCCAGGGAGCAAAAGTGCCTGGCTTCTTCCCACACTGCTCTAGCTCTCATGGGGCTGAGAGGGGGGCAGTTTGCAGAGGACATGGGAAAGAATAAAGGCAGCTTCCAACAGCTCTGCAGGCTGCAGGCAGCTGACCGTGGCTAACTGTGGGATCTTAGATCAGTTCCTCCCAGGACCCCTGAGGTGCTCCCAGGGGGTGATTCCAGAGCCTAATGCCCCTCAACTGCTTCCTGCCCCTCCTCTATGAGTACCAAAATTCTTCAGGACAGAGCTGACCCTCAGTAACTGTAGATAAAGCTGGGTGCGGTAGCACATGTCTGTAATCCTGGTACTCAGGAAGACAGGAGGACCAAGAGTTCAAGGCCAGCCTGTACTACATGGCAAGGCTGTCTCAAAATAAGTGAATAAGAAGGGACACCACCATGAGGCACTACGCCAGCCCTTGTGTGGGGAAGGGCTGGTTTCCTGCCCTTGATTAGGGAGAGCGTCTTAGTGATCTTACAGCGTGCAATGCTGGGCACTCAAAGTC
>CABHPQ010163767.1:0-11920 GCA_902168405.1 Peromyscus aztecus | reverse complement strand
TCAGACCCAGGGCTCTAGAGCCCAGCCCTCCTCCCTCAGACCCAGGGTTCTAGAGCCCAGCCCTCCTCCCTCACACCCACCCTCAATTCATGTCACTCACGTGCTCCAGTCATAGCCTGTGGGCTCCGGGTTGCTGCGTACGTTACAGGTCAGGATGGCCTCACTGCGGCCGAGGTACCAGTTGTCATCGTAGCCAGAGATGGACACTTCGGGAGGGTCTGAGAGGAAGGGATGGCTGACTCAGACAAAGGGGACTCCAGAACTGGGGACAAGTTAGTACCACAGGTGGCAGGAGGCGCATCGGTCATAACGAACTGGGGTTAGCAGGCCACACCGTGTATGCTCTGGGAAGTGTGAACCCACCCAGGAAGCCACCTGCATGTCAGCTCAGGCAGGGTTGAGGAAACAACTACAGGGGTTGGAGAGAAGGCTCAGGGGTTAGGAGGCCAGCTGCTCTTCCAGAGGACCCATGTTCAATTCCCAGCACCCACATGGCAGCTCACACCTGTCTGTAACTCCAGTTTCAGGGGATCCAACACCTTTACACAGACATACATACAGGCAAAACATGAATGTACATGAAATAAAAATAAATAAATTATTTTTAAAAAAAGAAAAAAGGAAAGAACTACGGGTGTGTGTGTGCGTGCGCGCGTGCAAGCTCCCAATCTGACATGTCTAGGGTAGACCACATGGGTGATAGTATATTCAGACAGTTTGGGTCAGCCAGTGTAGACATAAAGGAAGTCAGGGTGGACCAGCTTACACTGAGGGTCCTAGGATGAATATGGCTGGAAGGAGCCACTGCAGACAAGGTAGGGAGACTCTATCTCATAGTGGAGGGCACAATATTCCACTGGGATCCAGGGCGGTGAAGATACTAGGTTTGAGTGGGATGGTTCATGTATATAATCCTAGCACTGAGGAGGTGGATGCAGGAGGATCAGGAGGAGTGCACGGCTATCCTTAGCTACGCAGAGCTCAAGGTTAGCCTCTGGTACGAGACCTCTCTCAAAAAAACAAAGACTGGAGACATGGCTCAGTACTTCAGAGTGTGTACTGCTCTTAAAGAGAATTCTGTTCCCATCACCAACATCAGGCAATCACAGGGGTGTCTAACACCTCTCTCTGGCCTAGACTCGTGTGCACAGGCATAGATACATAGAAAGAATTATACATAATAAGTCTTTAAGAAACAAAACAGCCAGTCGGGTGGTGGTGGCGCACGCCTGTAATCCCAGCACTTAGGAGGCAGAGGCAGATGGGTCTCTGAGAGTTTGAGGCCAGCCTGGGCTACAGAGCTAGTCCAGGATAGGCTCCAAAGCTACAGAAAAACCCTGTCTCGAAAAACCAAAAAAAAAAAAAAAAAAAAAAAAAAGAAACAAAAGAAACAAAACAGCCTAGGGCACACCTTTAATTACAGCACTTGGGAGGCAGAGGCAGGTGGATCTTTGAGTTCAGGGCCAGCCTGGTCTACAGAGTGAGTTCCAGGACAGCCAGGACTATGCAGAGAAACCCTGTCTTGAAAAATCAAAACCAAACCACCAAAACAAACAAACAAACAAAGCAAAATTGCTGTTCATATTGGTGCATGCTTTTAATCCCAGCACTCAGGGGGCAGAGGCAGGTGTATTTGTCTCTGTGAGTTGGAGGATAGCCTGGTCTACATAGAAAGTTCTGGGCCAGCCAGGACTACAGAGTGAGACCCTGACCCAAAACAAAACAAAACTGCAGAGGGTAGAATTCCAGCTCTTGTGTGGAGTGTGCTAGGGGTGGCTCTCCAGATAAAACTGACGGTTGTTACTATAGGTAGTTTCTGGAGAAGCTAGCCTAGGACACTTTGGGAAGGCTGGGGAACCCACGGTCCCTAGAGACCAAAGGAAATAACACTGGGGAGCAGCAGTCAGTAGGAGGCTCCAGGGGAGGCAATTTAAACGGAGGTGGGGGTGGAAGTGTGGGAGGGTGAGGGTGTGTGTGCTTGCCTAGCATGCCCAAGGCTTTGTACTCCACTCCATATCAGCAGCTCACGGGACCAGGTATAGTGGTCCACATCTATAATCCCAGCACTCCAGCAGTGGTGATCTAGCCAGGCTAGCAGCCGTGTGGAGACCGGGGCTTACAGGCACAGGCTGCAGGCTGCAGATGGGCAGGTCATCCTCAGCTATCTGGGGAGTCTGAGGCTAAACCAGGCTATGTGAAACTGTCTCCAAAAGTGAATCAATGAGTGAACAAAGTATGCCAGCTGTGCTGGGGTGGGCAGCGTGGACTGTGGTCCAGGGCAGTTGATGAAGACCACCACCTAGTGTCCCTGGAAGCCAGAAAAGACATTGGGCTGTGTCGGGGAGTGAGGGGTGGGTGTGGATACTGTTTACAGGCCAACCCAGTCTGGGAGGTGGGACAGTTCATGTGTCACAGACTTCTATTTTCTTGTTTGATCTCACACCTCATCGACTAGGAAGAAAGTGAACCTATGGGCTCTCAATGCCTTCTCAGCTTATCCTTCATTCTAGGGCAGGCAGGCAGGCAGGCAGGCAGGAGCCCACAGAAGCCAGTGTAGGCCTGGTGTGGTGATGACACCTTTAATCTCAGCACTTGGGAGACCTGCAGGCAGGGGGAGCTGCAGGCCAGTCTGGTTTACAAAGAAGAATCCCAGTGTCGATTATGGGGTCTGCATATACATGAGGCCCTCAGAAACTAGTACAGACAGTAGGCAAGGTCTGGCTGGTGTGAACTGATGTACTCAGGGCCAGCATGGACAGCAAGAGTGAGGGAAAACCACCTCCTGGCACACTCACAGCGCACGGAGAGGGTCACCGGCAGCAGCTGTGGCTCCTCCGAGCTCTCGTGTTCCACTCTGCACGTGACCTTGATGCCATCCGCTTGGCCCACCGGCACCAAGGAGTATCGACTGATGACAGTGACGGTGCCAGACCACGGTCCCGGCTCCTGAGTATCTCTGGCCTCTCCACCCAGGGATGAGATCCAGGTGATCCGGGCAGGAGGGCGACCCCCCGTGGAGACACAACGGGCAACAGGCACGGACTCAGGGCCAAACGTGACCTCCTGGGCTTCAGCATGATTCTCAGGCTGGGCTAGGGAGAGGACAAAGAAGATGTGTGACTCAGGACTTGCATTCACACAACAAAGATCTGAGCAGTGACCGTGGAGCATGGGGCCACACAGTCAGGCTCTGCTGCCCTGGTTCAGAGCCCAGCTCACCTCCTAACATGTGCACAGCTTTAGGCAGGCCATTTCCTCTAGTGTCACTGTAACTCAAGTCCCCGCACCATGGGACCGATGAATGGGTCAAAGAGCATACCCAGTGCTTAGGATCTGTCTGGCACACATTATCCTAGCCCGTGTAATAGATATATAATTCTTTTGAGACTGGTTCTCACCTAGGCTGACTTTGAACTCCCAGAGATCCGCCTGCCTCTGACTGAGCACTGAGATTAAAAGTGTGTACCACCAAGCCTGTGTTGGACATTGTACAATATCCTCACTTCCCCATCAGAAAGATGCACAGGCCAAGGCTGGTAGTGCAAACCTGTGATCCCACCGCTGGGAAGGCTGAGGCAGGAGGATGGTAAGTTTGAGGCTGGCTTAAGCTACATAGTCAGACTTTGAATTAATAATAAAAAAAAATAAGTGGGGGGCCGGGCGGTGGTGGCACACGCCTTTAATCTCAGCACTCGGGAGGCAGAGCCAGGCGGATCTCTTTGAGTTCGAGGCCTGACTGGTCTCCAAAGTGAGTTCCAGGAAAGGCGAAAAGCTACACAGAGAAACCCTGTCTCGGGGGTGGGGGTGGGGGTGGGGGGAGCGGGGTATAGTGAGTAGTGCACCCCAGCACTGGGGAAGTGGAGGCAGGAGGGTCAGACGTGCAAGGTCAGCCCCAGCTACGTAAGTTCCAGGCCAGCCTGGGCTATGATAGTCTTTGCATAAACAAACAAACAACAACAATGGCACTAAAATTAATAAATAAAATCAAAAGCAGAGACAGAGTGCAACAGCCTGGAAGAAAATGAAAATTCTTTAGCTGAGTCAAATAGTTTTAAAGTCTAGCACCTTTAATCCCAGCACTTGGGAGGCTGAGGCTGGCAGATCTCTGTGAGTTCAAGGCCAGCCTGGTCTACAGAGTTCCAGGACAACCAGGGCCCCCAGGGCCTCACAGAGAAACCCTGTCTCAAAAAAGAATCAAAAAAAAAAAAAAAAAAAAAAAAAAAAAAAAGGAAGAAGGTCTAGAGACTGAGGTGTGGCTCCGTGGCAAAGTTCCTGCCTGGAATCCTCCAGTAAGGGTCGGTGAGGGGCTCAGTGGTAGAGCTCTTATCCAGGATGCCGAGGCCCTGGGTTCCATCCCCCAGAAGCAGAAGGGAAAAAAACAAAGTGCCCATTTCTTTTCCTGTGATCACACTGTCCTGTGCTTCCGCAATGGGATAAAAACAACAGGGATCCCCAGCTGCTCATTACATTTGCCCTTTGACCTTATCCTCCCGGAAAACACGGAAAAACCTCCGAGGGAGATAGCAAGGCTAAGAGACACTCCCCTTGTGTCTCTTAACCATTATTGTCCATAGAGCTATGACTCATGGGTCTCCTGCCTCCAAGTGGACCCGTCCACCTGAGCAGGTGTCCCCCGAGCTATCTGTCCCCTCCCCTCTCCCATCTCCACTGTCTCCCCGTGACCACCAAAGGCCATCGATCCATCAGGCCCTCCTGTCCATCAGTGCCCACAGGGACGTTCCGTTGGGAAGCTCCTCTTGACTGTGGAGCCTAGCTATGGTGCACAGCCCTAGGATGGGGGTCCTATACCCTCCAGACCTCATCCCAAATAGAGGCTAACTTCCTCAATGGGACTTCTCTGGTCTCTGTGGCCCCCACGTCACTGGCCTGACCACAGGGACAGAGGCGGCTGTACCCACAGTGCCTGTAGGCTGACTGATGTTCTAAAGCTTGCCTGCCCACCCCTGCCCACCCCTTCTTCCCTCTTTCAGTTTATTGATGGAACCTAGGACCTTGTGAACGATAGCCAAGGCTTTGCCACTGAGCCGCTTCCTGCTTCTTCTCTTCCCTCCCTCTTTCCATCCTTTTCCTCTCCTTCTCTTCTCCCTCACCCTTTCCCTTCCCCCTCTCTCCCTCCCTGTCACTTCTGTTCCATTGTGTAGCACAGCCTAGGGACACACAGTCGAGGACCCTGTGCACGCCAGTTAAGCACTCGCTACTGAGCAACAACCCCAGTTTTCCTTTTATTTATTTATTTTTTACCGTGTTGAAGTAGGGTCTGGCTATGTAGCCCAGGCTAGCCTCAACCTTGTGATTCTGTTTCACCCTTGGAGAACAGGCACATGCCTCCACGAGTGGCTTGAAGCATTTCTCGACTATCTCTTGTTCAAGCTATTGAACAAGAGCAGAGAGCTTTGTGAGGTGTGGGAGAAGGGCTTCGCAGTGCGTGTGTGTGTGTGTGTGTGTGTGTGTGTGTGTGTGTGTGTGTGTCTTTTTTTGAGATAGGATCTCATGTAGCCCAGCTGGCCTCAACTCACTTTATACACCTAAAGATGACCTTCACCTTTGATTATCCTAATGCTATCTTCCAAGCACCGGGAACGCAGGTGTGTGCCATCATCCCTAGTTTCATGTGGTGCTGGAGACCGAACCCAGGGCTTTGTGCATCATAGGAAAGCACTCTACCATTCCAGCCCTGCCTTTTTTTTTTTTTTTTTTGCATGCCAGACAGGTACTCTGTCACAGAGCCACACCCCAGCCCCTCCCTGGGGGATTCTAGGGAAACAGTCGATTATAAAGCTTCATTCACAGCAAGAACTTTCTTTTCCCTTTTTGTTTTTCTTTTCTTTTCTTTTTTTTTTTTCCGGTTTTTCGAGACAGGGTTTTCTCTGTGTAGCTTTGGAGCCTTTCCTGGAACTCACTCTGTAGCCCAGGCTGGCCTCGAACTCAGAGATCCTCCTGGCTCTGCCTCTCGAGTGCTGGGATTAAAGACATGCGCCGCCGCCACCACCACCACCACCACCACCACCGCCGCCGGCTGCCTGTACTCTTTTCCGCTGAGCCATCTTTTTAGTCCCATGGGAGTCTTTTCTGGTCCTCGGTTCCCCTAACCCAGGAACAATGGTGTAAAACTTCCTAAGATTTCCCCTATTTTGCCTCCTCCGTCTCCTGCACCCCCTTACCCGAGGTCAAGCCAAAGCAACCCTAAGGCCTCCTCCCTGCTTCCCGCCTCTCCGATCCCCCGACCCAGTCACATCGTTTGATTCAAACACGTTGTCCTGAGCTCTCTGTGATACCCAGGACTCTTCTCCAAGTTACAGCTCCGCGCCCGCTCAGAACCTCCATGGCTTATTCTCAGTACAAAACCAGATGGAGTGTCATGGCCCAAATACCTACAGTCCCAGCCCTGAGGCAACTGGGCTGCTTCGAATTTGAGGCCAGCCCGGGCTACATATTGAGTCCTGACTCAAAGGGGAAAAATGCTGTTGTCTACTTGGTAAACAGAGTCAGCAACTAGCACTCAGTAGGTGCTTAGTAAGCATTTGTCAAAGATAGGTGTCTTGGCACGCTCCTGTGATCCTAGCACTCGATGACGGAGGCAGGAGGATTTAGATTTCAAGCCAGCCTGGGCTACGTTTCTTAAAAGGAAGGAAGATGGGCTGGATTGATGGCTCAGTGGTTAAGAGCACTGGCTGCTCTTCCAGGACTGGAGTTCAATTCCCAGCACCCACATGGCAGCTCACAACTGTCTGTAACTCCAGTTCCAGGGGATCTAATACCTTCACACCAATGCACATAAAATAAAGTTGAATTATTTTATTTATTTTTTTTTTTCCCAGAGCTGAGGACCGAACCCAGGGCCTTGTGCTCGTTAGGCAAGCGCTCTACTGCTGAGCTAAATCCCCAACGCCTAAAGTTAAATTATTAAAAAAAAAAAATAAACAAATAAAAGGAAGAAAGGAAAATGAAGAAA
The DNA here is from genome assembly GCA_902168405.1 of Peromyscus aztecus. Taxonomy (NCBI): domain Eukaryota; kingdom Metazoa; phylum Chordata; class Mammalia; order Rodentia; family Cricetidae; genus Peromyscus; species Peromyscus aztecus. The sequence goes on along the minus strand of CABHPQ010163767.1, from coordinate 4,947 downwards.
ATTGAAGCTAAGTTGGTAGCGTGCTTGCCTAGTATACACAAAGTGCTATTCTGTCCCCAGTACCAAATGAACTAGGTCTGACAGCCAAGTCCTTAATCCCAGTGCTCGGAGGTGGAGGCGGAGGATCAAAAGTTCCCGCTCATCCCTGGTCAAACAGACGTTAGGGACTGGAGCTGGCAAAAACGGCTCAGCAGGTAAAGGCGATTGCTGCCACGCTTGACTGCTTGATAACCTGAGTTTGATCCCCAGGACTCCCAAGGTGTAGGGACAGAACTGACTCCCCAAAGTTGTCTTCTGACCTCCAAACACTGCAGGGGACACACATATACATGCACGCATGTACACACCTAATTTAAAAAGAAATAAAGTAAAAAAAGTTTGAGGCCAGCCTTAAGTACATGAGTTCCCATTCTCAATAAAACAAAAATACAAACAAACAAACCTCAAAAGAACCAAATAAGACATCTGCAAACACATTAAGGACGGTCCACCTGAAAGCCGAGACGGGGAGAAACAGCCAAGGGCAGGGCGCTCACTCTGTCCCCCCACTCACCTATGACTCTGAGCCAGGTCACCCCCCTGCGGGTGCCGTTGGGGAAGGTGGCAAATTCGCAGGTGTAATTGCCCTCGTCCTCCACCCTCAGTCCCCGGAAGGCCAGCGTGGCATCCCGCAGGTCTGCATTTGTGTCCTCTTTCGCTCTGACAAAGGATAGACGGTCCTTGGTGAACTGAGGGTTGGGGAAGTCCACGCCGAAGGATGGGTGGAAGGCGGCCACGACCGCAGCATCCAGGCGCTGCCAGGTCACCTGAGAGACGCGCTCCGACGTGGGTGGGAGCAGGTGGCATGGTAACTCCACGGTGCCTCCCAGGCGGCCCCGAACCTCTGGGAGCACTCGTACCCGCACATCTTGGGCTCCTAGGGAGAAAGGGAAGAGGTCAGTCACGTGGGGGAGGGAACAAGCCAGCGGTCTCCAGGACAGGCAGTGCCAAGGCAGAGATGATACAGGGTCTCAATATATAGCTCAGGCTGGCCTGGAACTCACTGAGATCTGCCTGCCTCTGCCTCCCAGTGCTAAGATTAAAATTGTGCGCCACCACAGCAGATCCACCTTGTCTTTTTATTTATTTTTTTTAAGTTTATTTTTAGTTTATGTGATGGGTGTTTTGCCTGCCTGAATGTGTGCACCATGTGCATGCAGTGCCAGTACAGGCCAGAAGGGGGCGTAAGAGTCCATGGAACTGGGGTTAGAGGCGGTTTTGAGTCGCTATGCGTGTGCTGAGACTCGAACCTGGATTCTTTGGAAGAGCAGGCAGTGCTCCTAACAGTTGAGCCATCTCTCCAACTACTCATCTTATTTGAGACAGGGTTTCTGATGGGCCTGCTGTTGGGCCCTGACCCCCGTTCCTCGGGTAGCTGCTGCCTTGCTTGCTGACCTTCATCGGATGTCCTCCCTATGACTTCCTGCCGGCTTCCTTGTTTCGTGTACCACACATAGTTGAGAAAACAGCTGGGGCATGAGATAGTGAAACTTTTGTAGCAAACTTTTGCCCTCCCGGGTTCTTCCACTGTGCTGTGAGCCTGGATTTAAGGCCTCTTCCCTCCTTCAATAAACGGCGTTCTCCTGAGAATGACCCGCTGTCTTTATTTAATCCTCAGCCTCGGACATGGTGAACGGGTTGTAGTGCGGGCGCTACAGCCTGCAGCCCAGTGGCTCAGCTGGGCTGGCCAACAAACCCCAGCGAACCCGTTTCAGCCTCCCCAGTGCTGGGATTCCCGATGTTCACTGTTACATCTATGTAGAGCTGTACACTATGTACCGCTTTTAACATGAAATTGCTGAGGCTCATGCTCTGGTCTTCATACTAACACAGAAAGTATTTTGTCCATCGACCTGTCTCCGCGGCTCTGTTCTCTGCCTACCTTTACAGCCCTAGAGAGTAGACGCAGGGCCTCACACACGCTAGGTAAGCGGGTTTACCCCCGGAGCTACAGTCTTTCTCCCTGACGGCTTCACACATGTCTGCAATGTAGCTTGGTTACAGTCACCCTCATGACTTCCCATCCTCTGTGGCTCCTGCTGAACCCTCTTCTTGCCAACGAGTCTCCCTCTGACTTTCACGGGTTGTGTTTTGTGATCCATGGAGTCTAGTTTCCAGTGCTGTGCATGAGCATGGCTGGGAGGCTTTCTACTGGAATATGAGAAACAAGCCTGAGGCTAGACCACTCAAGAAAATGACTCCCCCTCCTGCAGCAACCATTAACTGCCAATATCTCCTCTCCTTGAGGATGGGGTCTTACCAGACCCTTCTCCTACTTCCCCACTTTATTTATTTTTGTTCCTTTTGAGAACATAGACCTGGCTGTCCTTAAACTCACAGAGATCCACCTGCATCTGCCTCCAGAAATCCTGAGATTAAAGGTATGCACCACTGTGCCTGGCTTTACTTTTACTTAAACATTTTTAAAAAATTATTTAATGTTGTGGTGGTGGCGCACGCCTTTAATCCCAGCACTCAGGAGGCAGAGGCAGGCGGATCTCTGTGAGTTTGAGGCCAGCCTGGTCTACAAAGTGAGTTCCAAGACAGCCAAGGCTATATAGAGAAACTCTGTCTCGAAAAACAAAACAAATTATTTGTTGTGTATGGGTGTTTTGCCTGCATGTATATCTGTGCACATGTGTGTGTGCCTGGTGCCTGTGGAGGCCAGAAGAGGATCCCTTGGAACTAGGGTTACTGTGAACTACCACGTGGGTGCTGGGAATTGAACTCAGGTCCTCTGGAAGAGCAGCCGGTGCTCTTAACCACCAAGCCAACTCTCCAGCCCCTATCTGCTCACATTTTTAAAAATATTTTTTATTTCATGTTTATGTGTTATGTGTTTGCATCTATATAGGGTGTGTGCGTGCAGGTACCTATGGAGACCTGAAGAGGGAGGCAGATCCATTGGAATCAGAGTTACAGGAGGTTGTACTAGAAATGGAACATGTCCTCTGCATTACCTGTTGAGCCATCTTGCCAGCACCTGTCTCCCCACTTCGAACAAGTACAGAAACAAGGAAGCCTGTGTCTCAGCTCTGGGAGGAAGTACTCCACGATGACCAGGGCACAATAATGTGTGGGTTTAAATCCAGGCTCTTAACATCTGTACCTCAGTTTCCCAGCTGTGTAACGAGGACATAATGACAGTGTCGCACCCTCCAGAAGTGTTATGAGGACTAAGGAATGCTTGAAGAGCACTTTAGCATAGGTCCACAGGAAACTTGAACTTGGTAAACAAACAAAGAGGCCGGATAATTACAAGTGGCCACTGACAGTGAGCCCCGGGGTGAGGGACTCAATGACACAGCACCTGACTTGTGTCCATGAGCAACTGCTCACAACCCTCTGTAGAGAGAGCTGGGCAGAGCTGCCCTCTTGTACAGTGGTGAGTGTGTACAGTCCCGGCCTCCTCACACAGAACTGAGGGGATCTGTGGTGTGGTAGCAAAAGCTTTTAACCCCAGCACAGGGGAAGGGGAAGTAGATGGATCTCTGTGACCAGCCTGCGCCACATAGTGGGTTCCAGGCGAGCCAGGGAGACATAGCTAGACCCTGTCCCCAAAATGTGTGTGTGTGTGTGTGTGTGTGTGTGTGTGTGTGTGTGTGACTGGAGATAGCTCAGAGGTCAAGAGCACCTGCTGCTCTTGCAGAGGACCTGGTTGGGTTCCCAGCACCCACAGCTCAGCTCTTCCTTGGGCACCTTGCGCACATAGTGCACAGACAGGAAGGTAGGCCGACGCCAAAACACTTAAAATCATCTTTAAAAAAGAATCCAGGAGCCCTGATGAGGGAATCTGGCAGAACACCATACTGTGGACAGACAGTGCCAGGGAAGACGGACAAGTGGCAACCAGTGACGGCTTAAAGAGCCACACCATCTCCAAAAATGCCACACCACTCAAACCCAGACCACCTTGACCAAAAGGGCTTCATCCTCTGCAGCAGAGCAGATCAATGTGGGCTGGGGAGAGGACAGCTCAGGAGAGCCCCTGCCTAGAATCCCCCAGTGAGGGGCTGGGGGTGTGGCTCAGTGGTAGAGCCCCTGCCTAGAACCCCCCAGTGAGGGGCTGGGGTGTGGCTCAGTGGTAGAGCCCCTGCCTAGAATCCCCCAGTGAGGGGCTGGGGGTGTGGCTCAGTGGTAGAGCCCCTGCCTAGAATCCCCCAGTGAGGGGCTGGGGTGTGGCTCAGTGGTAGAGCCCCTGCCTAGAATCCCCCAGTGAGGGGCTGGGGTGGCTCAGGAGTAAGGGCACCTGCCTAACATATGGGGAGCCGTGGGTTCCAGCCCTATCCCAGAGGGGAGGCAGGAGCAGGAGTACTCTTTAGAAGAACTGCTACACAGATAGATGTGAGCTTCCTGCTGGTTGCTGCTTCCGGGCTGGATGACCTTTTCAAGCCCCAGTTCTTCCATGTGTAAAATGGAGACATTTAGTCCATCCTGCAGGGTCCCCTGGGACAATTCCAGTAAAAGATCTGACACTCTCTGCAGGCCAGGTCACAGGGTCAGTGCCTGTCCCCACAGGCCACATCTGGCAGGGTTTGCATGTGCCTCAGCCCAGGCACAGGTTTTACTTTGCTTATTTAGACAGCTCTGGTTGGCTTGGAATTCACATCAATCCTCCTGCCTCACCCTCTTGAGCACTGGGATTACAGATCCTTACAAATGTGAATTAGAGCAAGCAGTACGTGGAGCTAAACGGAAAGCACATTAAAGACAGCAAAATGGGCTTGGAAAGGTGTCAGCGAGGGGCTGGTGAGATGGCTCAGTGGGTAAAGGTGACTGCTGTCAAGACTGAAGACCTGAGTTCGATCCCTGAGACCTACATAGTGGATGAAGAGAACATACACATGTATTGTGGTCCTCTCTCTCTCTCTCTCTCTCTCTCTCTCTCTCTCTCTCTCTCTCTCTCTC